>PVJX010021880.1:0-18770 GCA_004027295.1 Dolichotis patagonum | reverse complement strand
TTTGCCCCCAGAGTCAGGCTAGCACCCAGGTTCCAGCCCTGGTGCTGCTGGTGGAGGCAGGGGCCCCCAGCTGTTTCACCAGTGTGCCCTTCCCAGGCTTTCTCCTGGGCCCTTTGGAAGAGCCGCTTCTTCCTCCTGCCTCATCTCCCCGAGTGTCCTCTACTCCAATTCTTCCTCTCTGCTTCTCCCCAGAGGAGGTGGGGTCAAGTAGCCAAGGGTGCAACTTGCTTTGGTCTCCCATGGAAAGTGTTCCAGCATCTCCCATTCAACAAAAGCCAAAGTCTCTGAGAAATGGGGGCGAGGTTCAAGTTCTTGGAGCAGAGACAGGCAACACTTCACCTTCAGGAAGACAAATGACCACCCTCTCGGGAAGCTGCCTCCAAAACCAAGACTTGGGATCCTGCTGTGCTCCGTGGACTCCCTGCAGTGCCTTCTCTTTGGCCCGAGCTTTTATAGAGAGCGATCACCATGCACTGAGAGCGTGCTCCCCTCAGCCCCTTCCTCTCTGAGCTCCCTTGGCCCTGCCTTCAGAGCCAGCTGCATTCAATGGCATGTCCCACATGTGTCCATGCAACTTCCTTCCATGACTCATAGTTACCCTGACTAGGGCATGGCCCGAGACAGAGGAATGGGATGCGGAGAGAGGAAAGATGGCTGTGGTCGTCCAGCCTGCAGTCACATGCAGAGCACCTCACCTCCTGCCCCGCCACCCCACTGACCCCCAGCCCTGCCATCTGGTCTCTTGTGTCCCACTCTAACCCTGCTGGTCATCCTGAGACCCTGCCTCCATCACCCTCATCCCTTCCCTGCAGCCCCATGCTGAGGCCCAGGGGAGTGTCCCAAACTCCATCGTGGCTCAGCCATCATCTGCTAGGTTACTTCAGGGTTCCCCCAGCCTTCCACAATCCAATGGGCTCCATGTGCCCCTTGACAACCCAGAGTTCTCCATGCTACCGCTTCTGTCTTACACACTGGATTCCTGCTTTGCCTCTCAGAGTGTGGCTCAGCCTTGACCGCAATGTCTGCTGGGGACATCCTCCTCAGCGTGCTTGGAGTGGGCAAAGGTGCAGAGACGCACACTTGTGCACTTACACACGCACCCCCAAATGCATGAATGTATGAGCACAGACCACGTACAGCCTGCAAAAATTTCAGCCTTGTCCAGGAAGGATTTCCTGACTGACCCTGTTACGACTGTGTCTGGATGTCCCCCCAAAGCCTCAGGTGGTCATAGGTGGGGCTTTTCAGAGGTGTCAATCTAGGGCATGTGACTGGTTCCTGTGCAATGCTAGGATTAGCAGTGCTGGGACTGAGCGTATGAGTGTTACTCACCTCGGGGCGGGTAGCCTATAAGAGGCAGAGAGAGGCTTGCTGCTGGTCACTTTAAGTTGGCCTTTTGCTTGCTTTTGCCATCTTCTGCCTGCCATGTTTCTCCTCTGCGATGCCTGTCTGCTGTGCCATCCTGCCTTGGATCCACCTGATTATGTACAGAAACCTCTACAAACCGTGAGCTGAATATACCTTTCCTCCTTTAACTTTGGGTGTCGGGTATTTTGTATCAGCAATGAGATAAGTAACTAAGACAGACTCCTTTCCCCCGCACCCCGCCTCCTGTGAAACATGCACCTTCGGTTTGGTGTCCTTCCCCGCCTCTGTAGCTTTTGCTACTATCGACCACTTCCACCTTCTTGAAAATTTTCATCTGCGTTGCTCAGCATTGTGACGGCCCCCCGCAACATCCATCCTTTCTGGAAACCACCCTGCTGGGTATTTTTGCCTTTGTTTCATTTGTCTGTTTTGCAGGGCTGGGGCTTGACCCCAGGGCCTCCTGCAGGTCACTGAACTCCATCCCTGGCTTTCCCTGCTTTTGATTTGAGGACTCCACTCTCTTATCTGTGCGCTCTCAGAAATCCAGCTCCACCCTGGAATTGACTTTGGTGTAAGCCAAGGAGAACTGCAGAAATTCTTTCTAGGGTGGGGTGTGAACAAATTCACGCCAGTGGGCTTGGGAAAAACATTTGTTGGCAGTTTCTGAGTAAAAACTTTCTTTGTTCTTCAGAGAGACTCCTGGGTGTAAAGGCTTTTTTCCCTTGGTTTGGAGGCTGAAGTAAGAAACCAGAGTTTTGGCAGCTGACCTAACAGCAACATTAGTCCCTAAGAAGGCAGGGCCAGAGGACAGAAGGAACCTGGGTCCTTGACACTATGGGTTCAACAGTTGAGTAAAATTGAACCTGAAGCCCACACTGATCCAGTCTCCTATACCTTTTAATCTCTTTTCTTGTTTAAGCTCGTTTGAATTGGTTTTTTCCCCTTACATGTAGAAAAGTCCTGAAGCATTCACTCTTTTTCTCCCCTATTTTTCTTTTCTCTTTCTGGGTGCTTATCTCAACTCTCCCTACTTCTTCCTCTTCCTTTCCCAGTCTGTTGTAGGATGGTGACCCTCTGTGCTGTTCACCCACTGCATCACCTTATTCCTGCTTCTATTTGCTGTTGTCTTCCAAATCTGTAACATCTGAGACCCAGGTGTGTATCCAAAAGCCTTCTTGCATTTCTGATTTGTGCCACAGCCCAATGGGTTCAAACGTGAGGGTCTTACCACTCCCTGCCAACCTGTTCCTTGTCCCGGATTTTCTGCATTTGCCGAGTGGCTCACCTACCCCTCCTGTGGCTGGAGCCTGAGGCTGGCATCACCCTCTCCATACCCAACAAGTTACCACCCCTTGTGGAGCCTCCTCTTCAGTGCAACCCACACCTTTGTCGCCGCCACCTGCATGGCCCTGGATCAGTTGTCCGTCATCCCTCGCTGGGCGAAGGCTGGGCCCTCCTACCATTGCCTGCCCTTTTCTAAAATGTAAATCTGGCTCGCAGCCTCTGCGGAGCACCCCTTTGGTGGTTCCCTCTGTCCCATTCGAGAAGCCCTCTGATCTGGAAAGTCTAGGGCTCTCTTCCCAGGCCATGGCTGAGGCCACTCCCGTTGCCTCTGTGCCCATCCCCCAGGCAGACTCCTCCTGTCCTCAGGCTGCTGTCCTTCCCTGCACAAGGACACCCGCCTCGACTGCTCCCATGGTGGCTCTGCTCCTGGAAACTGCCTCTCAGCAGAGCCTCTGTCCCATGTAGCAGGTGCGGGGCAGGTCTTCACCCAGGCGAATGGGCGGGCAAAGACTGCCGGAGTGGACTGGGTGCATCTCCCAGGGCCCATCCCAGAAGCACTCCCTCCTCCCAGGAGGTGCATCCCTTGTGTGTGTGTGTGTGTGGGGGGTTGTGCTATATCCCAGGGGCTTCCTGAGAAGGTGGTTGTCTCCTCCCCACTGCAAGAAGTGCTTTCTATTTTCTTTTTCCTTCAGTATTGAGGGTGAAACACAGGGGCACTTTACCACTGAGCTGTATCTCTAGCTCTTTTTATTGATTGATTGACTGATTGATTGATGTTTTAAAAATTTTGAGGCAAGGTCTTGCCAAGTTGTCCACACTGGCCTTAAGTTTGTGATCTTCCTACCTCAGTCTCCCAAGAAGCTGATTATGGGTGCACCTGTTTTGCAGGAAGCTGTTCTAAGAATGTGACCTTCATTCAGGTGGAAAATAGAAGGGAGAGGGCCACCAAGGGGCCTGGAGAACACCCCTAGGGTAGCCGCCCTTGGGTGTAGAGGAACAGGAGTGTTTCAACCTCACCGCCAATTCTACTGGAAATTCTGGGGCACTCCAGACCACTTTGTTCCCTGTAACTCCCAGGAAAATAAATGCCTTTTCTTCTTTAGGTAGATACCAGGAAACTTTAAGAGGAAGCAGCAAGGGAACAGGGAGGTATTTGTGGAGAAGGGAGAAATCCAGCCCGCCATTACTCAGGTGCCCCAGCTCCATTCTGCTAGGTGCCACCTCCCTCGGGAGCCCTTCCCTGACTGCCACCCCTGCAGGGGCTCCCCTGCTCTCTCACACAGCCCTGGAGAGCCAGGGCTGTGCACTGGGAGCAGGAGTGTGTGCATGTGTGTGTGTGTGTGTGTGTGTGTGTGTGTGCGCGCGCGCGCATGTACGCAGTCCAATGCTGATCAGCTGATCCCGGAGCAGCTGCCGTGGGTGAGAGGGCACACTTTGAATTATGCGTTCTGAATTACGATGAAACTGATATCAACAGCCACGTGACGGGTGCTCAGTGCGATGCCTGATCCTCTCTCCAGCGAGCCTCCTATTGAGGTCACATTCTGTGGCCGGGATTTGGCTTCCTGTCAGTGTATGAGCCCCTCAGCCCTCAGGCCCCTGTCCACAGCCCCAAGGCACCTGCAGGGCTGGCAGTGCTGGGAGGCATGCTTGTCTCCTTCTCCTCAAGGGGCCACCTTCTGGGATTGCACAAGAAGCAAGGAGGAATCGGGGCTCAGGGTAGCAGAACAGGGGACCGGAAGGAGCTCAAGAGAAGTAAGACTCAGCAAACAGCAGCTTAGTGGCTGCTTGGAGCCCCAGATGCCACCCCGAAGCCCTCAGATGCTCCAGTGGCCACTCTGCCTTCTCTCTTTCCGCCCAGGGCTGGGTGTGTGTGTTGTTTGTCATTACTGCCATCCCAGCTGCATCCTGTGCTTTCCTGCTGGCCTGTCCTCAGCCTCCCCCAGCCTCTTTAGGCACCCACCCTGTGTAAGGTCATACTGTCACTTTCCACAGGGGTTGGGGTTTCAGGGGGTGTCTCAAGACCCACACTCTCTAAAGAATGAAATAGTAGTGGTGGAATCTGACAGGTTTAGAAGACAGGAGGTCACCCTGGGGGCTATTCTGAATAGTGAGTCCTAGGAAATCCTTCCTGTCCTTTCTCCTTCCTTCTGGCTTCCTTTGGGCTGGGCCCTGGGCTTGACACTGGGATGCGAAGACCACAGCAAGAACTTCAAGGAAGGTCTCCCTTAGGCCAGCTTCCCCAGAGGAGTGGTGGGGCTTCTCCGACGGCTGCTCTCCAAGGTGGGCTCAGCCCTGTGCTCTTGGTGGCTGGAGGCGGCTGGAGGCACCGAGCACCCAGCACTCAGCAGCAGTTCCCTCGACATCGCCCTTGCTGTGGCCCCAGCATGCAGCTGTGAGCCTCCTGTCTGGTTCACATTCAGCTGGGGAAGCAGACACTGCTGATGTAGACCCTGGACGGTGTGACCACAGCACTGTTCTCCGTGCTTCCTGGGCTCTGGTGACTTGTACTGGGTGGGCAGGAAACGGTGTGGCCGCCCAGCTACTGCTGGTGAGCCCTGTGGTGCTCGTGGGCCTGTGTGTGGCCAGCGTAGCTCTCACCGTGGGCCTGGCAGCCCTCACCAGCTCCAGCCACCTTGACTTCAGCTGAGCCCCTGCTCTGTCCTTGTCCTGTTCCCAGGGAACCAGGTTTCCTGTGGCCCCTGGGGGTCGGCTACATAATTCGCACAGCTCCATACAGAGTGAAAAAGCGGGGACCCTGGTTTAAAAGCAATTACAGACCTCAAGATGGGTCACAGCATCACACCAAGTGTGGGGTGGGGGCTGGGGGGAAGCACTGAAGGCCACAAAGCCGGCTCCTCTGCCCAGTATTTGCTTCTTAAAGAGGGGATTTGGGGCCAGCTGAAAACAACCTGAAAAGGTTGTTTAGGCCCTGGCGGCAGGTGGCCAAGGAGTTAGTCCTGCTGAAGCTTTCGAACTGCACCTTGGGGGTTAGAGGCTGCTGACTCCAGTTCCCTCTGTGAAAGGTGGTTTTCTGGGCTTTTTCTCACTCTGTGCCTCCATGAGTTTTTGTGTCTGGAGAGCAAGGAAGGAGGGTGTGTGTGTGTGTGTGATGGAGGCAATTGGAAGCAGAGGAGTATGCCACAGGACGAATGGCCTGGGGCAATCAGAGTTTGGTTTTTCGTCTGCTCTGGCCCTGTTCCCCTAGCGACACTGAATGGCTCCTGTTGCTCTGTGACCTGGGACTCTAGGTCCAATCTCTTGCTTTCTGCACCCCATGGTGGACCCTAGCTGTTTGTTCTTGAGACAGGATCTTGTTACGTATCCCAGGCTGGTCCCAAACTCAGGACGATCTTCTTGGCTCAGCCTCCCACCTGTGGGCATGACATGCCTGCACCCCCACACCAGGGCTGTTTGGAAGATAAGATAAACTCTGGCCTGGGAGCTCATGCTGAGAGAGCACGGTGGGGTTTTCCGGCGCCTGCTGGGCCGCTTGTCCTTCTCTCAGAAGACAGGACACAGAGATAAAGGACCTGGCCAGAACAGCCGTCTGGTAGCAGAGGTACTTTGGAGCAGGAAGGAAGGAATTCCAAGACAGGCGGTGCACAGGGTGAGGGAGGAATCTGTGGTGCTGCCCCTCCCTCTGCACTACTGTCCTCACACAAGTCACCCCTCAATCAGAGTCTCAGGGGCAGAACGGGTGCCCTCCCAGGCCCCGCTCACAATCTTGCTGGAAGCCTCAAGTCCCTGAAAACGGGGGCCACAGGCTCAGCACTTGGTAGGGCCTGGCCCCGCCCATGGCAGGCACCAGTGAGGGGCTGAGTGGCTGAAGGAATTAAATGGGCAAAGGGGTGGCCAGCTAGTGACAAGGGAACAGAGACCTTCAGCTTTCATGAGACCAGATGCAGAAGGAGACAAGGGAACCCCCAGGTGGCTGGAAATGGGGGCATGTCAGAGAGATGGCGTCTGCCTTTCATCTGATTCACCCCAGGGCTGAGCACCCAAGGCCCTGGAGGATTTGGGTTGTCGGGAGCTGGAGGGGGCAGGAGTGTCAGGCAGTGCAGGAGAGAAACAGAACACAGAAAGCTTGGGTTAGGCAGGATGACACTGCTGCTAACCGCGGCTTGTCTTTGCGCAGCTGTATGGTTTTGGATGAGGAGCTGCATTTTTTGATATGTAGGATGAGGAGAAATAGTATCTACCTCACTGGATTTTTGTAAGAATTGCCTACAATATCTACCTAAAGCACTTAGTTTGGTGCTTGGCATATAATAATCAACAAAGGATTGCAGCTTTTTAATGACAGAGACATAAATCAGGAAACCGTAACATGTTTGACAAGCAACAACTTCTATCTCACTTGAGAAAAATGGAGTTTATTTAGGAGACGGATGACTTGAGAGCTGGCATGTACAGAATCTTGAATGCCAGATTCAGAACTGAACTTTTTTTTTTTTTTTTGGAAGCAGAGATAAGAACTAATCCAGGTTCGAAAATGAGTGTTTTAGGAAGATAAGAAATAAATGACCCTTTGGGATCTTAGTTTTTTTTTTCCTCTAATTCATTCTGCCATGTTATTCTCACACTGGTACTGGAACATAATCTCTGTATACATTTTACAGTTATTTTTCTCACTCCTTTAACATGTATATTGTCTAAATCAGAAAGTAACTGGAGTAAAGAGGTTCCTAGAAACTGAAAGGGGAAATGCTTGGAATTTAAAAATTGTCCTAGTTCAAGGATTTGCTTGGCTTTGGGCTGGGGTGAGTCACGAGAAGGTGTGACAGAAGTGTCATTCCAGGACGAAGTGGCACGGTTGCCGTGGAGAGTGGAGTGTAACCCTTTGCCATAACCCACGGAAGATGGGGCCTTCTTTACACAGGACTTCCTTACTGGGCTCCTCTCTAGAAGGTGGCCTAAAATAGACATCAAAATGTAAAATATGCAACCTTTGGCCCAGCTTCTCCACTTCTGGGAATTTATCTTAAGAAAATAATCAGATAAGAATGTCTGTTTTTGTCTTGTTTAGAATAGCAAACATGAAAGTAGCTTAAATATCTGTTAAGATGGTATTGATTTTTTTAAAAATCGGGGCTTATGTATTCAACAGAATACTAAGAAGTTATTGAAAGTTATGGCTGTATTTGCATGTATGGCTATGGATAGTTGTCCTCTAATGGAATATCAAAGGAGAAAAGTAAGTTTCAGAAAAGTATATTTAGATGACCAATTTCATGTTGATTACCTTTATATTTATATATGCATTAAAATTCAGGAAGACTGAAAAAAACCTATTAAAGTGACAGTTATAGGGGAAGGAATTATGAGTTAATAATGTATGATATTTTTATATCATGAATTTTAAACAGTGTATTACTTTTATCTAGGAAAAATATATTTCAGATTTTAAAAAAAATTCTTGTGCTTTTTTTTTTGGTGCTGGGAATCAAACTCACAACCTCACACTTGCCAGGCAGGCACTGTGGCGCTGGGCTTTATCTTTGGCACTGTGTCTTTTTCTTTTTTTGGTGGGCTTGAAAGGAAAAAAATCAGTAAATGGGCTGAAAAGTAGCTGAATTGAAGGTAAATAATGTGACAAGGAACTACCATGAAAAAGAAGGTGTCTCGCTTACTGGGCGTAATTAGAATCAATATCCATTGTAAGAAAACAATGATATTCATTGTGCATCACTGTTGAAGGTGTTTTCTATCAAACCTACAGTTTGTGCTTAAAGCTAGTAGGTGAAATTCACACAAATGTTAGACACCGTGATGCTGCTCCTGCCTTTACTTCCCTCCAGCTGCCTCAGGTGACGTCAGGACTGAGCAGAGTCTGCAACTCAGGCACAGACCCATGACTCCACCAGACCCACAGAGAGGAGGCGAGTTGTTTGCCAGGTCCCTGTCCCCACCCACCCCAGAAGTATTTACTTGAGGACAGAGTACTTGCCCCACAGTGCTGAGGACATAGATCTGAAGGTACCAGAGGCCTGCTGCTGGCAGGGAGCCTGTAGCCCTGCCTTCCAGGGCCTGGGTACCCGCTGGCAGCATTGCAGCAGCAATATAGGTGGCAGGTGCTGCCTGACCCATCCATTACGGTATCAGGGTGGGGGTTGGAGAGGGGATGTCTGTCCTAGGATGATTAAGACAGGAGGTGTCTCATTCCTTGCTTGGGGAAGGCACTTTGATTTCTGAGGCCAGAATGTGGTGCCACCGGGAACCACACCGTCTGAGGTGAGGTGTGAGGCAGCATCACATGGTGGCTAAAAGCAGGGTGTGGGGGGAAAGCTGTAGGGGGCTGACCCCCGGCTCTGCTGCTGTTTACTGCCTGTGTGGCTTTGGGCAAGTTACTTAATAATTAAGCCCTAATCACTTCACCAGTGTGGGGAGGAGAAAGATGAAAACACATAAACATAATAACCGTGTAAGATCACATAAGTTAAGTATTTTGCATAAAGCTATTATTTTAATAACTTTTGGTTAGGTATTATCATAGCCATTTTACAGAAAAGGAATCACGTTTAGGAAATAAGTCTAACTCCAAAGCTTAAGCTCTTGCTTCTGAAAAGGCTTCCATCTTAACTTCTTCATGTTATCTGCCCCATCTCACAGGGGCCCTTGAGCTCCTCCCTGCTGCCTTTACTGTGCCATCACACAGAAGTGTCCCCTTGGGTGCCGTGTCTGGCCCTTCCTCCTTCCTTCTGTGCTGTTCTCTTGCTCTGCTCCCCAGCAGCCACGAACTAAGCACCTTCCACCTTGTTTCTGCTTTGGAGCCAGCTGACTACAGACTGGATCCCTTCAAACTGTAAGCCAGATGAGGTTTTCCTCCTTTAAGCTGTGAGTGGTTGGCTTGTCTCAGTGATAGGAAAGCTGATGAATACAGAAAAGCGGTACCAGATAAATGAGATCATTGTGACTGTACTTGACCGTGTGGTTCAGAAGTCTTTGTAGCTTGTTTATAGCAGTTTGCAAAGGTTTGGGGATGTAGGCTAGAGAAGCCCTAAAATGCTATAGGCAGAGCTTGATGGGTGACTCTGGTCTTAGCTCAGAAGACCAGAATGGTGATAGGAATGTGGACACTAAAGGCCAGGCTCAAGAGGTTTCAGATGGGAATGGGAATTCT
The DNA here is from genome assembly GCA_004027295.1 of Dolichotis patagonum. Taxonomy (NCBI): domain Eukaryota; kingdom Metazoa; phylum Chordata; class Mammalia; order Rodentia; family Caviidae; genus Dolichotis; species Dolichotis patagonum. The sequence continues at coordinate 8,995 of PVJX010021880.1, read as the reverse complement.
TTTAGGAGTTGGACTAGATGACGTGTATATTACACTCTAACAAGGGAAAAAAAAAAAAAAAAAAAAAATATATATATATATATATATATATATATATATATATATATTGCATTTTGCACATGTTCTGAAGCTTTGCAGGATACTGAGTTTAAGGGCTATGGGCCAATGGATTAAATGGAGGAAACTTCAAGGTAGCCAGCATTCAGGCTGTGGTATGAATACCACTTACTGGCTGCTTTCAACCAAATTTGTGATGTGAATCAGGGACAAAAAGCAGAGCAGAAAAATTTGAAACACTTAAATTTTGGCTTCAAAGGAACTATGGATAAAGTTGGGATCTGTTATGGCTTGTATGCTTTTTTGGAGGTGACTGGATAGAGGGTATGTGAACATGGGTTAAGGGTGTGTGATTTTGGATTAGTCCCCTCGTTGAACTAGAATAGTTCTGGGTATGGCTGAATGGAGGAAAAGAAGCCCCATTCTGGGTTTGGGTGGCTCCAATCAATAGTCTCGTAGCCTGGATGCTCTGTAAAGGGACAGAAAGAAGGCAGCTTTGCTACTTCCTGCCTGCCCTGTCATGAACTATTTCTTATCAGCAAGGCCCTTCTTCCATGCCACCCTGCCTTGGAACAAGCCAACTATGGACTGTGAGCTAAAATAAACCTTTCCTCCTTTAACTTTGGGTGTCATGTATTTTGTCTTAGCAATGAGAAAAGTAAGGACCAAGGAGGTATAGCTGCCATTAAAAAAGAAACCAAGTACTCTATACAAGGACAATAGGAGTAACACATTGAGGTCATTTCAGGAATCACCACTCAATGCAGTCTGAAGGGTGTGGTAGTGTCAACCTTTCATTTGAGAAAAAGAACCTTGGACCTGCTCAAGAAGGACTTTCTAGAGAATTGGTTTCCTGGGCCTCATTTCGCCTTGCTTAGCTATTCAGGGACTAATAGCCCTCTGCTACCATGATCCAAGAAGGCCTGGCTACTACTTCCACTGACCAAAGAGCTTGTAGTCATCCACATGATGCTGGTTTTCCAGTGCAGAATTAAAAAATTATGGGATCAGGGTGGATTCCATCTAGAATTTAAAGAAAGGCCTGGAAGGTTAGGCAGAGAGCCCTGGAGAGGACAGTATGTGAAAATGTGAGGATGAAGCCAAAGGTGCATGGAGAACCCAGCGAGTCAGAGAGGCTAGGAATGTGGAAGGTCTGCTGAGGACTGCTGCTGGCCTCCACTACAATCAGTGTAAGAGAGAGGCCAGGTGGGCTGGAATCAGCAAGGGGTGGGGCTGCCCAAGCCCTCTGGAACTCTGTCTTATCACCTTTTCCCATGGATGCAGGAAATGGAGTTAATGGGATTTAATGTTTGCCCTGCTGCAGTTTAGTTGTGTTTTGGTCTGATTCTTTTTGAGTCCCTATTCCTTCCTTTTGGAGTGGGAATGTTTACCCTGTGCCACTGTGCCTTGGGATTATGTGTCTTGTTTTTAATTTTTACAGAGGTGCATAGCTAAAACTTTATTTTAGGTATTAGTAGAGACTTGGACTTGGACTTTTGACAAATGCCAGAACTATGAAGACTTTGGAGAAGGAATTAGTGCACTTCTGGTTGTGTGCAGGATAGTTGCGTCATGTCAGGCAGAATTTGGACTTGTTATTATATTTGCTTGGAGATTAAGTATGATTTCAGGAGATGGATGTGGTTGTCAAGTTGACAAGGGGCAGATTGTGACTACTAATTGTGACATGTGAACTTGACTGGATTAAGAATGCTAGCAGATTAGGAAAGCATTCTGTGACCTTGGGTACTGTATCTGATCCCTCATCTCTTCTACTGTGGCACTGTCCCCTGTCCTGCCTTCCAACCATCATAGACTAAGTATCTTCCCAACCATGCACTGTTATGCTTTTCCACCATGATGTTTCTGCCTTGGAGCTTGGTGACCATCGACTGAATCTCCTCAAACCACAGGTCAAATTATGCCTCTCCTTTGAGTTGTGGTGTCAGGTTTTACACCTCAGTGACAGGAAAGCTGAATAATACCAAGCAGAAGTACAGTGACATCACGTCCCTGTCACTGGAAAACTCCAAATTCTAGGGTGGGAGTATTTGCATGTGGGATAAAGTGTTACAAATTTTTACATGTGAAGCTTGGGAAGATTTTGTTTGTGGCCTGGTTCTTCTATTTTGTCGTGTCGTGCCTTCATTTTATGTCATGCAGATGAAGACCTTTCAAGGAGGAAAACACACACATCTGCTGCCTGTTTGGGAATTCATGCGTGTTTAGCCCATTTGGCCTCTACACTTTTTTGGGTGGTGGTGATGATGGGGTATAACCCAGCACCTTATGCATGCTAGGCAAGTGCTCTGCCATAGAGCCATACGCCCAGCCTTTAAGGAAAAACAAAAACAAAAACAAAAACAAAAACAAAGTGGTTCAGAAATTTTGTCCTGGAAATGACCTGCATGTACCGTTGCTGACCACTCCCAACAGGAGGGGTGGAGACAAAGGGAAGGATGACAGCCTGGGAAAGGGATCCCTTCTTTTTGCCCCTAATAATGCTGGTTAAGGGATCAGCTTGAGCCCTTGGTTTGGCTGGAGGAGGACGACATTCCCAGAAAGGAGAGTGCATGTGTGCACAGCAGGTGTGACCCCGTAGCGCTCATGTTCACCTCTTCTAACCGTGCTGGTGTGCGAGCCTCGGTTTCCTCTTCTTGTGTGTGTGTGGCACTGAGGATTGAACCCAGGGCCTTTTAATGAGCTACCTCCCCAACCATTTTCTATATTTTATTTTGAGACAGGGTCACAGCTAAGTTGCTAAGTTGTCCAGGCTGCGTGTCCAGGTGTGGCCACTGCTCCAGGCATCAGTTTCCTCTTTAAATCGGGAGAAAGTAAAGCAACTGAGCCAAGCCTGGTGGCACAGCTGCCCAGAAAGTACTCGTGTTCCTCACCTCTTGGGTTCTCTGACTCCTTCTGTGTAGTACAATGTGGCCTCCTGACAAGCTTGGAAACCAGCAGATAATCAGAGCGTGGTGCTCCGAGAGACCTCCTCTGCCAACCCCTGCTCCTGGCGAAGCCCCAGCTCTCTAACTTCTGCCTGGCAGGTGAAACGGCAGCGGCAGTTGGGTTGGTTATTTTTAGCATGCTGCAGAGGATGACGTGTGCGACCTCCAAGGTCACGTACCTGGATGGGGCTTATCAGACGTATGCACACAGGCCTGGCGTGTAGGGAAGGGGAAACTTCAATAGGATGACGCCAGGAGCAGGCCTCGTCCTGGGCTGGGCAGGGCACAGGCGTGGTTTGCTCTAGCCAGGCACACAGGGTAAGCATCCAGCCTGTGGTGCTGATTGCTGACGATGCCACCCTCTCACAGCTCTGTAGTCCCTGCTTGGAGCGGTGGTAGGGGGTCTGTGCTCCCCCACCCCCTCCGCAGGGTCTCAGCAGAGGGGCAAGTACCAGGCCTGGGCAAACTTGTTGCCCTTGATGCCAGGCAGGCAGGCTGCAGACTGAGCTTCCCCAGGACTGCTCATGCCTGTGAGTCCTCCCTGCAGTTTCTTGCTGTGCAGCCCTCCCCCCCATTGCTCTCCTTTTATTTTTCTATTTTTATTTCCTTGGCACTGGGGATGGAATCCAGGGCCTCTGACATGCTAAGTAAGTGCTCAACCTCGGAACCACACCCCAGCCAGTGCTGGGGCCCATAAGAGGGGCCCCCTGAGCTGGGGTATGGTGGGACCCAGGTGCCTGGCTACCAGGAGTGAGTTGTTAAGAACCTGGCCAGGCACTCTCTTTAACTCTTTGCTACACCCCAAACATCCGCTCCTTCTCCGCATTTGTGCTTCTGCCCTCTTACCATGGGGACCTTGCAGAGGCCTCGAAAGTCTGGTGCCACATTCTTGGGCTTCCAGAACCATGACCCTAACAAACCTCTTTTCTTTATGAGTTACCCGATCTCAAGCACTCTGTTACAGCAACAGAAAATGGATTAAGGCCTTGCTTTACACTTCCTGCTCTTAGATCCTGTTGAATTTCTCCCAGTTTTCCCAAGCCTCTTCCTGACATCCTCTGGCAGCGTCCCACATCCCGTGTATCCTGTAGCACCCCTGTCACCCCTGCTAACACACACTGTCACAACCGTCTGCCTCCTAGACCACACCCCAGCCTCGTTCCCGTGTGTAGCTCCAGCACCTTGTACAGCGTGTGGCAGCTGGTGGGTGCTGACAAATGAATAAACTATATAAACTTACCAATTTTGAGATAGCTTTCCTTCCTCTCGGCCCCCACAAAGCACTTTATGATTCCGCATTAATTTCTCTCAAGTGAAAATGAATCACATTGCTTTTGTTTCGGGAATTTCATAGCCACCCACTGAAGCCCTCAGATCTAGGGAAGCCAGAAGACAGGAATGAGCACTCCTGCCCCTCATCCCTGGGTGAGAAGAGGCTTGTCTGAGTTCTGCGCTCAGCAGGGTTGGGGTGGCCACTCAGCAGGGCAAGGGCAGAAGCCACTCAGCCATGCCTGGGCTTGTCTTCCCCGGGGCAGAAGGCTGGGGCACTGGGCCTTCCACAGAAGATGTGGCTTCATAGTGGGCTAAAGCAGCTTCTCTCGCCACCCCCCTTCTGGGACTCAAACCCTAACCCTTCCCACTGAGCTACATCCCCACTTGCCCTTTATTTTTTATTTTGAGGGTCTCACTAAGTCAATAAATTACCTAGGGTAGGCTTGAGTTAGATCCTCCTGCCTCAGCCTCTTAGAGTGCTGGGATTACAGGTGTGTGTCATCATGCCCAGTTTTTTCTCTTTTTTGCATCCTGACCATAAAGTGAGCTGTTTTTCTCCTCATGTGATCCCTGCCATGATGAGCTGCCACATGATGGGCCCAATGGCCTCAGGAGTAACTAACCATGGACTGAAACCTCTAAAATGGTGAGCTGAAATAACCTCCCAACTGTATAAGGTGACTACCTCAGGTATTTCGTTATAGTAACAGAAACTGGCTAACACAGTTTTTAGTGCCTCGGAGGGGCCAGGATTCAGAGGTCAGAGTTTCAAAGATGTGGCATGGAAGCTGTCATTTTAAGGAGAGGGTGGCAAGACAAGCAAAGCCCTAACCTTGTTTCTGAAGGGTCCTCCTTGTCCTGAAATTAGAGCCTGTTTCTGCAGAGCCTAGAATCCCCCAGGGTACCAGGACCTTGACTTTTCCTCTTTGCATTGGCAAAATGAGCTACAGGGCCTCTGAGAACATGTTCCTTCAGAGGTAGAAATTACACACTTACAACAGCCAAAACAGTTATTTGAGTAATAACTATCCTAGCACAGGTTGGAGGAGCCTAGTAATGCTGCCCTTGCCTGAAATCCTCCCGATCCCCACCCTGCCGCCTCCCTAGCGCCGAGCAGGTTGGAAGGGGAATGACTGTTTTCTGCTTGTTTGTGTTTCAGAGTCAAGCTGTCTGGAAACGCGGTCTGCCAGGGCTTCTCCCCCACCCTAGAAACCTACCCAGCAATCAGGAGCCACTGCTGCCCCTGGGCTGCTGGGATAAACACTGAGGAGCCCAGGGTGGTCATTAGCTGAGGGCGGAGACTTTGACCGTCACCATGAGGCCCAAGCCGAGGCTCGAGGCTCGGCTTCTGTCCTTGGTCTCCTGCAAACTCAAGGATGTGGGAGGGGAAGGCCAGGCCGCGGCTAGGTCCACAGTGCGAGCCGGAAGCCGGCCTCCGGGCTGCACTCTCTGGGGTAGACCGAGGCATCTGGCTTGAGCGCCGCCCCTTGTGGTTTCTGCTCACAGTTATCCGCACAGCTGAAAGGCCGGGGTGAGCGGGGCAGGTGTGACTCTCCTGGGGTTGTCTGGTTCCTTGCATTTCTCCTGAGATGAAATGGTGCACATATAATCCCAGCTACTTGGAAGGCTGAGGCGGGAAGAAAGACTTCATCTCAAAATTAAAAATAAAACAGGGCTGAGGATGTAGCTCAGTGGAAGAAGACTGCCTGGCATGGGCAAGGCCCTGCCTTCTGTCCCCAGCGTCCCCTACCAAGCTGTATGTCACACGAGGCCCAGGGATTTCATGTGACTCTGCTGGGGCCATGCGACCTCTGCTGTGCTCTGCAGGTAGGGAAAGGGCTTTCCATGTGGGGCGGCAACGTGCGATTCTACCTCCACCAGGCTTCCAGCCTCAGCCCTGTGCAGTGGCTCCCCGTTCCCAGTCTCGGAGCGTGGCCCACGGCCCGGCAGGCTCCTGCCGGAGATCCAAGCCCCGTCTTCCTCTGCTCATTCCTGCTCCCTGCCTGCTCCTGGCCTCACGGGTGACCAGCCTCAACCTTTCTCCACGCCATTCTATGCTGCTTCAGGTCAGTCCTGCACCCCAAATCTGTGTCCATCCCCTCCCTCCGGCCCCTAGAGGCCACCATCGGTGGACAGGGTGAGTGGGGCAGACACACACGGCCCCTGGGCCTCCTGCCGTAGCTCTCTGGCTGGGCTTCAGGGTGACGGCCCAAGACCCTGGCGGCCTCCTAAGCCTTGCATCACATTTTTCATTTTTTTCAATTTTTATTTTTCACTTTCTCTTATTTTTCACATTCTGACATTCCTTGTGGGGGTTGTGACATGTGCAGAACACATCTTCATTCTTTTTTTCTTCCCTCCCTCCTGCCCCCGTCTTCGTCTCTTGGTCCCCTTCCTATTTGCAAGATTTCTATCCCTCCATTTCCTATTATCTATCTTTTTGCGTTTCCCAAGATAAAAACCATGCAATATTTAAGTTGTGTGTCTGATTTATTTCATTTTATATTAGGTCTCAAGGTGCACCCATTTTCCTACAAATGACTCAAATTTATCCTTCTTTGTGGCAGTATACTACTCCATTGTGCATAAATACCACATTTTCTTTATCTGTTCATTTGCAGATGGGCACATATGCCACTTCCAAAATTTAGCTATTGGCCCTGCACCTTCCTTAGGGACCTGTGTTCTGGTCACACAGCACTGACTCTCATGAGCCTTTGCTTGTGTGTGCGCGTTCCTTTCTCTCTCTTGCAGATACTTCTCACCTGTCCCTCACAGCCAGCCTATGTGTCCTCTCTTCCCTTCCCAGCGTGCACCCTTGGGTCCCTGGCCCCACAGCCACAGCATCCTGAGTGCAGCTCGGTCAGACCACGCACAACTCTGGATGGCCTGGTCTCATAGGGCTTCCTGCAGGTGGAGCCGAATCCTACCTTTTTCTACGTCCTTGGTACCTGCACAGTTCTGGGACCATGAAACCTGTGTCCTCACTGTCTGGACTTGCCCCAGCAGTCCGCACCTGTGTCCCCCATATTCTGATGACTCGAGATTTGTCTTGGACCCACTTGGCTTAGACAAAACTCCTAGAGAGGAGAAGTTTGGTTTGGGCCCCTTCCATCTGGAGGGAAGAGCCATTGTCTCGTGTGTCCTCAGGGCCCCTCGGGGTTCCTGATCCCCTCACTCCTGGGGTGTCAGGGTTCCTTCTCTCCCTGCCCGGCACCGTCTCAGCCTAAGTGTGGTCTCCATGACACACAGCGTCCCCAGGCTTATTTACATCCTAAGAGAAAAAATGCAAAGGAGCTCATTTCTAAGTGGAATGAATTACTTAACTTACAGGAATTTTTTTTTTTTCAGTACCAGGGATCAAACTCACAACCTCGTGCTTGCAAGGCAGGCGCTTATGCCACTGAGCTAAATCCCCAGCCCAACTTACAGGAATTTAAAGGAATTAATTTCAGGACACAGGGAGAGAAGCCAGAGGCGGTTTGGGGTGAGGCGTCTGCTCCCTGGAAGGCTGGAAGACTCAGAGCTCACCAACCTGCCACCTATGGAGAGAAGGGCAAGGGGAGGGGGGCTGTTTCCAAGCTGGCTTCCTCTTTCTACTCACCCTGCGCCTCCCTTGGGGATGTCACAGCAGGCAGGGAAGGCATCCCTGGCTCACAGCAGGTGGGGTTCCCACAGTTAGTGCTGTCCCTGGAAGTATAGTGACAAAGGGCAAGGCCAGGATACAGAGCAGCGGGGCTGAGGCAGAGGAGACACTGACCAGGCCTCTGCTGGCAGCACCAGAGGCTGCATGGTGTCACTGGGAGTGGAGTGGGCAGACGGAGTCCAGGCAAGTGCTCCCCCAGACTGGGCAGCCCGGTGCCCTCTGGCGGGCTGTGGCTGGGTGACAGTCCAGGCCAGGCTAGGCTCATGCCCCACTGAGCAGCCATGACGGGGCTGGGATGTTACCCATGACTCCAGAGGCTGTGGCCCCCAGGACTGGGGGCATCGACAGAGGCTGGCTTGGTCCCCACGGTGGGCCGAGTACTTGCTGTGTGTCAGCCCCGCTGTGATTTCCTGGGGCCTGAGCCCTGGGATCCCTGGTGCAGGTGGGAAATGAATAGAGGGGATTCAGCATTACACCCCCAGCAGGTGCCTGTGGCCCACGGCCCGGTCATCAGAGCTGCTCCCCATCACATGGGCCCTGTCCATGACTCTCCCTGCTGGTGGCCCCGGGGCATAATGTCCGACGTTGGCCCCCCCACCGGGAACCTTGAGACTGAATCAATACCTGTCTGTCCTTCGGCCACCCTGTGCAGGGCAGGAGGATTAGGGTGGTGAAGAGATGGAGCAGCCCCCCAGCTTTGGTGGGCTCTGAGAGCCCCCCAATTTCCTTACCCCAATAAATCACTAACTTGCCCAGGCTGGGTTCTAACTTGCGACCCTCCCGCCTCAGCCTCCCACAGTGCTGGGATGACAGGTGTGCCCCACCATACCTGGCTGGGCAACATGACACTCTGGATGAAAACTGTTCTATAGTATTGAGGCTGCCTGGTGCCACTGCTGCGATAGTGAGTGACAGTGGGTTCCACCAGCAGTGGCCATCTGCCAACCCCTGCCCAGTCCCTGGTTCTGTGAGTGCTTGGAATGGACGCACCCACCCAGGCTCCCTCCTGTCCGGTCTGCTCCTCTCCCTGCACAGACTGTGGCTCAACTCTAAGGGGAACCACTGCTTCCCA
>PVJX010021879.1:0-31315 GCA_004027295.1 Dolichotis patagonum | reverse complement strand
GAAAGCAGAGGCAGGAAACATACAAGGCCTTGTGAAACAAAGTATCAAAGAGACTCTAAGCAGTAAATCTTCCTAACTGAGAAAGGTGTCTTGTCTGCCTTACGTCCCTCAGCTATGGCGTTACCTTTAGAGCACGGTGGGCAGCAGCTGAGCCCGTAGGGCTGGTCCCCAACAGTGAACCACTTATGGGTGAGTGGTTAGAGTGAAGTCCACTATCAGTCATTAAAGTCTGCTGAGAAAATCACCTAATTTCCATCTGGCTGTTAGCCTGTATCTTTATATCATGCAATCCTTCTCAGCATGAGGCTTAATTAGAAGAAAAACAAATTACCAAATTTATTATGGCTCCATGGATAAATGGCCATCCATTACTCATATTTTCAAGCTTCACATAAAAGTTATAATTTCCAGATAATCATCATAAACATTTATTTATTGGTTTCACCATAAACAACTCTTTAATACATACTATAAAATAAAAAAAATAATCAAGAGAAATAAATGATATATTTAAATAATAATTATATATTATATAACTACAAAAATTCCTAGGCTTTTAAAATTTTTAAATTGCACTTTCATTTTATATAGAAACAGCAAAAGAGGTTCTAAAAAACCACATAGCTAGAAGTTCAAATAAAACACAATGCATCATGACTGGTGAATGTAACATAATTAAATGCTTGACTGAATGAAGAAATGTTAGAATTTGCCTTGACTTAAAACAGCCATTCAAAAAACTTTGCTGAACATTTTGAAACTAAACTTAATTTAGTTTGTTTTTTGATTCTGGACTCTTTTAGGAAGATATCATGTTACCTTTGTGGACTGAGTCTCTTCCAAGAATCCTTATCATACACAGAATATCCATTAACTTTATAAGGATTTTTGATGCTTAAAGGTTGAACGCAAAGGTCCTTTTTGGGTTCTCAGATGTTCTAAAACTCACATCAACTGTTCTAATTATATTTTTTAATTCTTTCTAAGTAAAGTAATTCATATTGATTTTCACTCAGGTATGGTTTTCACAAAAATGCTCGTAAATTATTTATGAGCGTATATGTTTCCACAAAACAATCTATAAATCACCACATTCATTCAAAAAGCTTTCAAATTTAGTACATATATTTTCAAGTATTTGTTCCTTAAGTTTTCATATTTGTTGAGGATACTAGAGACAACTAAATTCATGTGAATCTTGGATGATGGTGTATGGACTACAGTGTAAATGTACAAATTACATGAATGAGCAAATGAAATTTAAAGAATTTATGTTTATATATGAGGGAAATGAAACATCTTTTTCAAAGATAATGCTAAATGAAACTATATATTTTGCACAGACAACACTGGTAAGTGTTAACATGTCCACTTACTCAAGATCATTATGGTTGAATCTCCCTGCACTGGCCTGTACCAATTCTGTAGAGAACCAGGTGAGTCTAGAACTACCACTACAATAATAACTACAGGAACCATAGCTCTCAGTTATTACAGAGAATTTATCATGTGCTAGAGATGTATAAACACTTAACTTTGCTAAATCACTATATTGTTTTCCATCAGGACCATAGATATTGGTGTTATCTCCACTTTAAAATTCGAGGCAATGAAGCACAAATAGAAAACCATAGTAGTACAAGTATAACAAGCTGTTGAAAGGAGGATTATACATAATTTGGAATTCTGCACAGTAGCATTGGGGTGACATTTCTGTCATAATCACTGAAGATTTAAAACTATCCACATAACTGAATGTGGGTTTTGGATGAGATGCACAGTAGCTCACATTTACACGGCATTCATGTCAGTAGGATTAAACAGTGTAAATAACCTGAAGAAAATACACAACAGTAAAATAATAAGCAATGAGCTTTTAGTATAAACTTTGCATTCAATATATTAAATCATAAATTTAAAAATGTAATTTTATAGCAATGTCTCCACTAAAAAATTGGCTTAGAAATTTTTAAAGATAAAATAATCAAGTCCCAGTGGAATTAGAGTCAGCATATATTGTTCTAAACAATACAAAGGTGACAAGTAACTTGTTCAAACAGAACATGTACCTAATGTGATGTATGTGTGTTCCTGTACTGTCCTCACAGCAGCCAATAACATAAGGCAAGGATAGGCTTATTGCAGTTGGCCTTTTTTCCTTCTTGAGACAAGGTCTCATACTGCAGCTCATGTTGGCCTTGAATCCACTATTGAGCCCAGGCTGGCTTTGAACTCATAGTAATAGTTATGCCTCAGCTCCCAAGTGCTGGGATTACAGATCCGAGCTGCCATGTCTGATTAGAGTTGGCATTTCTGGTGTCTAGTTTTGAAGGCTGATTATTTTTGGAGACAAAGTATTACTGTCTACCCACTCAGTATAAAAGGAAACTGAGATGAAAAGCTGCCTGTCACACAGAAAGATAATAGAAACCCACAAAGGTTCAAATTTTCTACTGAACATCCCAAGGTGAAAATACATCTCTGAGTATCTTAATTCAGCAAAAGAATAAAAACACTGTGAAGTGAAAAATTTCCCCACTGCTTTTGTAAGGTATCTGATTTACTCATGGAAATAGCCCATGTGAAGCATGTGTTTAGCTGAATATTTTTCCCAAAATGACTGCAGAATTATTCAATGTTTTGACAAGTTGACATTTAAAATCCTATTACTTTGTCTTCAATTCCAAAACTGAGAACTTGACAAAACTAAGTTATTCATCCAAGTTGCATCTAAAAAATGGTGAGATCAAGATCTAGTTCATTTAAGACGTGCCCGATTCTACAATTTCTTGTAAGAATTAAAACCAGAGAAAACTGTAAAATGATAACAGAGACCCAGTAATTTCCTACTGTGTCATGCCTCTGGCAAGAAATATTCCATTACTGGAATAAAACAATAACCAAAACAGCAAGGGACAGTTTAGCAACTGCTACCACCTGAGTCCTGCTCAGACTACTCCAAGTACAACTACACCCAAAATGCTCAGGTTCTGACCCTATGTCTGACACAATGCATCCTCTCTCACACACTTATGTAACACTAACCCAACCTGTGAAATAATACACTGATTTTTTAAATATTAGATTGAATTATAAAACAAAATTCATAATTGGGAAATCAAACGTGAGCTGATTTTTATGATCCTGTATTAAATCAGCTTATTTAATCTATTATCCATTATATACTTTCATTTCATTAAAAAAGGCAAATACTTCAATATCCAAACTACAGCAATACACTGATGAAAGTAATGTAAAGTCTCTTGGAACCCTCAAATATCTCTTTATTTTTTTTTACTAAGAAATGCAGAGGTGGAAGAAGTTCGATATCACCATAAACAATACTAACATGTAGAAGACAAGCCTCACAAAAGAGGACTTCTTGTACCATTTACTAGGACATGTAGCATAAATTTTGAACATACACATGATCAATAAATACTTGGTTAACAATTGATACTGTTTAATTGTGTCTGTTTTAGTTACCGTCTTCATTTCTGGGGAATAAAACTGCCTAACACCTGCTAATTAAAGCAGGAGAGGTTTATTGGGCTAGTTTTTTGAGTTCATGGTTGATTAACTCCCAGAATGATATGGCATGGTAGAGGAGCACAGTGGTGGCCAGGAATTAGAGAGAGAAGAGAGAGAAGGGAGGGAATGCACTCTTCCAATCAAGCTTCCACCAACAAGATCTACTTCTTAATATCAAGTCAGCTATTGAGCCCCCAAGATTCAATCACCTTCTGAAAAGTCCTACATTTGATTTCATGAGGATTTGGGGACATTCTCCAACTAAACCATAAAATTCCATCCCTACCTCCCAAAAGACTGTTGCACATTGCTTTATGTAAAATGCATTTAGTCCAACTCTAAGAGTTGCCCAATTCTTAAAAGTTCCACAATTATGGAAAGGACCAAGTCCAAAGTCCTTTCCGAGATGCAAGGCAAAGCTTTAGCTGTGAACCCCTGTGAAAAACAAAAAGAAAGTTAAATACTTTCGACATACAGTGGCACAGGATAAACATTCCCATTTTGAAAATGAGCAGTGCAAAGATAGAAACAATCAGATTAAAGCAAGACTAAAATCCAGTAGGCAAACATTAAATCCTGTAGCTACATGTGCAGTAACCAAGGCAATTTGTGACATGACTGGAGCTCAGTGGCTTGGGCAACCCTGCTATTACATAATAATTGGTCGCAGACCTCATAGTCTCTACTTGGTTCACCTAAATTCACTGCCTGTGACTTTCCTTAGACGTTCAATGTTCCTTGCATCTCCAAATTCCAGATGTCTTCATTGCACTTTTGGCTTTACTCTCACAATTTCTTTCATTGTTGAGCACACTGCCTGGCCATCCAGGCCTTCTTCAGGAATCTAGCTGGAAATCTCTGTGACCCCATAACTTCTGTGTTATGCTTTCCCATAAAACCAGCAACACAGGAATGATGCCATGGTCCTCTGCCAGCTTGAGCAGTAGCCGGGTCTCTGTGGATAATGGTAGCAGAGGTCACAAGTGCCTTGACTGTTAGGCACTATGAAAAAAGTCACAGGAAACAAATTCCCTAGGTGATCATTCTTGACAGTGGACCCTGGAGCTCTCTTTTCAAATGAAAGGTTTACATATTTTCACCCTAGAGAGTTTGTGGATGCCTCAAATGCCCTCAGTGTATCCTTTCTATTGTTCCAACACGAAGTACTTGGTTTGTTTTTAAACCTAATCTTCAGCAACGTTGCTCAACTACCATAAAAATTACAAGCCCCAAAACTACAGACCCCAACCTGATAGATACTTCCTTTCTGGCCACCAGCAAAAATTTTCAACTTTGCTTTTTAGTCCCACTTCTCCAAAAACTGGCCAAAAGCAGCCAGCAGTACCCATGCTCTGTCTCAACATTAGGGTGCCTTGAAATTTTCTGCACCAAATCAAGCAGCCAGTTTTAGTTTCAATCTCCAACAAAATCTCTGGACATGAGCAAAATGTAGAAAAATTTTGACTACAGTGTAATATGTGAGGTCACTGGTCCCTTGCCAGTGGATTCTTTGTTCACAACTGAAACAGCCTGAGACTAGTCTGTTTTCTGCTTTTCCAGCAGCACTTTTATTTTCTAAACTCTGACCAGAGTATCCCATCAAGTACTGTGTACAGCATTCTAAGATATCTCTAGCTGGCATTTCTAAATATTTCCACTCATTCTACAAATCAATTCCAAAGTCTTCTAAATGGCATAATCATGTAATAATCACAACAATCACCCTTTGTCTCAGGCACTAAAATGTTACCTCATCACTGTTATCACTGAGACAGATTTACTTTATTATGAGAATAAAGTCTCTTCATATATTATATTAAGTTTTATTGCTCTGAAACAATGACATTGAAGAAACAATATTAAACATATATCAACAAACAAAATGCATATAGTGGATTAATATTTGATCTGTAACATACTTTTATTTAATTCTTGATTTAACCTTATGAACTGTGTTAAATCATTGCTTTTTAAAAAAAATTTGCAGTGTTGAGGCTCAAAGTCAGTACTGTATACACAATAGGCAAGGGCTCTGTGTACTGTGTGTCGTGGGTATGACTGACCCTTCCTGAAAACTGAAGCACCAAAGACATAACTGTTTGTTTATGAAAAACAGAGAAAATTCAAATCATTCCAAAACGTATTTTCTTATGTCACTGTCACTAGAGAGAAGAGTCTAGTCATCTTGGTTCTTACTGCCGTTGGGTTATAGGTAGCCATGATAACAGGCATATAGCTCCTACATCCCACTATTTCTGCTTATTGCCAACTCATACTGTAGTAGTCTCTAAATTCTGCAAAATCTTAAAATAATTGGAAAGAGTCCATGCATATTTCTTTTGAAAACACTGATTATATATGTTCTACTTCTTCAAACATTTCCAGATATTCTAATATCAATTATTTGGAAAGCCTATCTTTTCTGAAACAAATGAGCCTTTTTAAATAAAATCGAGATATTTCAAAGTATAATACATTGGAACCTTTTTTCAATAAGATAATCTATGTCTTAAATATAGAAGTCATTACTAACTCCTGCAAATCACTTGATGGTTATTTATAAATACTTTGTAGATGGCACTAAGTTTCCGGCCAAATCAAACATCTAAGATCTAAAAGAGATTGCTAAGACCTTGGCAGCTGAGAAGTTAAGTTCACTTATCTTTCTTTCCCATTTTCCCTTAAATTGACTTTATAATTCCTGCCAGAAGTGGTGTGAGAGTTAATTGACTGTTAAAATTAAGAACTACTTAGATCACCTTTGGAGCACTGTGGCACAGCATGTATTCTACTAAGTTTCTAATCAGCTCTTCATTTTTAACCCTCTTCCCTGGCCGAGAAAATTCATACTTCATACAACTATTTCTATATCTTCATTAACATCAACATTTACATAGGAATACCTCAAACTAACTTGGTATTAGTTTGAAATGGAATAAATTATCTGATCCACTATCACATAGAAAGGAGTCTAATAAATTTGCATAAGCTTTTTGAGATTTTAGTTCCTTAACTAAAAAAGCAAAATATAACTTGGTTAGGCAGCTTTGGTGTTACAGCACTCGCTTAGTATACACTCTGTACTGACTTTGATTACCAAAATAAAATTATGAAACAAAACAATGACTAAACACAGTCCATAGGGCCAAAGTAAGAATTAAATAAAAATATATTATATCTCAAATATTATGGGGAACTATCACAGCCTAATATTTACATTCTGCTGGTTCATTCAAAGACTATCAATCTGAATTAGCAAACACAAAGTAGACACTGAAGAATTCTATAAAAAAGACAAGAATGTTCATAATACATGGCAAAACACTTCATCTATACTTTGTCATTGTAATAATATCTACATAGTCAATAAACTATTCCCCAAAACAGTTAGATCACACATTTTATCACTCATCTCGATTTACCTCAAATTTTCCTGACTCTATTTGTTTTCTTTCCTAAAAGTAATATTATTTTCCCAATTAAATGTTTTATTATCATTTTAATGTTTAATCATTAACTTAATCATTCAGTTCTTCTTTACAGTAATGATAGTAGTATACTATATTTGTTAATCTGCATTATTTATTTATATTTTATATCCTAACAGTCTAAATCAAATAAGGTGGACATAACAGAGATCAAAATGTTCAAATAAGAGAAATGTATTTCGTCACGGTTCTGAAATCTAGAAGTTCAGTGTCAGGCTATCAGTACGCCAGTGACTAGAAACATCTCTCCTCTTCATAAGAATGTGGTCATCTTGAGCTATTACTTCACATGGCTTTTGCTATATGTGAATTCTGTCTCTTTCTCTCTGTAGAGCTATGAAAACCATCAGGAGGGCCCCATCCTCATTACCTAATTAACTCAATTACTTTCCCAAGGTTGTATTTATAAATACTATTAGATTGAGAATTAGGATTTCATCAGATGAATTTTGGGGCACACAGACAATAACAGTCACTAAAGAGGAGCCTATCAACTACTAGTAAGAAGGAGGCAATTAATTCCCTCTAAAAAATGAATTCACCCCATTTCTCTTTACTATATTAGCTGCCATAAGAGATTAGTTAACCAACAAATGAAAAAAATTAACATCAAATAGGAAAAGTAAGACATGTTTCTTGTTGATCAGGACTTGAGTATGGAGGAAAAGTCACAAAAACACTAATTATTTGTATTCATTTTCTATTGCTATATATAGAAAATTATTACAACCTTAGTCATTAAAGATTATTGATTCATTACTTCAACCTCTTTGTAGGAAGAAATCCAGTCATAGAATTCCTATGTTCTTCACTTACAAGACAACAATCAAGATAAAACCTGGACCTAAAACCTCATCCAACATAAACTCCTTAAGGGTCTATAATACTATTTTTCTAGGTGATTGTTGCTTTAAGACTATTCCCAAATTACGATAATATCCATTCCAGATGGCCTCCTCCATAGGTCCCATCACAATATGACTGAGATTCCTCCCAAGACTTAAGACAGCCCTCTCTGATACTTACTTTTCAATTTTCAAAGTATTCACCTGCTTGATTAAGTTATGCCCATCTAGGATAATATCTTTTTAGATGAGCTCAACATCAAATAACCTAGTCATATGAAAGAAATCCATTTATAGGTTCCACCTGTACTGAAAAGGCAGGGATCACATAAAGTATTGATCAAAAAAAAGAGAATCATGCAATTATCTCAGAATTCTACCTGTAACCTTACGGTAAATATTTATGAGGTTTCAAAATCTTTCCTATCACAAGACATATTTTTCCAGGGTATATTTCAAAATAAGCTTTACATTACGCATATGTATACTCAATGTGATCACTATACCTACCCAAATTGTGATTGGTCCAGGGAACAATGCCTTTCAGAGTCAAGTGCATCCTTCACTTCATGCTGTGCAAAATCTTTCCCCTATGCCATTTTCCCTATGTTATGTGGCAGGAGGGGAGGCTGGTCATTAGGGAGCAGTAGAGAGACACTGCAGGAGGAATGTTCGTCTCCTCCTCCTTCTGATGTTCCCTTACTGGGTGAACGCAGTGGATGATTTTTCCAGCACCAGCCTCCTGCAACTAGACTGTCACTCCTGCCACAGTAGCTTCTGTAGTAGGATTCCTGCAAGACACGTGGGTCATCAACTCAGTAGCCAGAGGCTTTCAATACCCTTCAGGTGGCTGTTTTAGAAGTTCTATTAGTAGAAGCCCTTCCCGTGTAAATCCACCCCTCTCCATTAGCTATAAGTGACTTCAGAAGTTTGGGACAATTTGTAAACCTCATTCCTCAGTACTCCAGGAAGCAGGCTGCTAGTAAATTAGGCAAGACCAAACTCACAGCAGTTTCTCCACCTTCTGGGGAGCCACACACAAGAACATTGTCTGATAATGTCTAGATCTCAGTCCCAGGGGAAGAATGGTCATTCCTTGGGTGATGCTTTCATCCGTGAGATGACTAATACTCAAAACATGACAAGTCATTGGAATAAAATTCTTCATATCGTGAGTACTTGCGGTCAGGTACAAAACCAATTACTGTCCAGAAAAACAAAACCATTTTTTCTACCGTTACTTGAAAAATACGTTTACTCTGACAAATTGTGTTCCCATCTCCAAAAATTTGCAGCTCTTTTCTAGGAGATTTTCACTTTTATACTTTTATTCGTCTATTCCAGGAAAATACTAGCTTTCCTTGGAATAAAAGGGATTAAAATTTTAATTGATAGATATATGCTAAGGATTTCAGTAGTTTCTTATTCTTTACCATTTATTTGAGTGATTTACACTCAATTATGGTCTTTTAATAATGCTTGTCACATTATAAAATAATATATTTATCTCATTATTTTTACTCTAGAAAATGAAATTTAATTATTTCCTTTTCCACTGTGCCATAGACATGGAGAAGAAATGGAGAGCTCGTGATTTTCCTGTTTTGGGAGATTTACTTGATCATTTTCCTAAATTAGTTATCATGCGATTTTTAAAATTGCCACGTAATGCTCTTGAAAAAGGCTCCTAAAGACGGGGAAAGCTAGCTGCCCTCTTTTCAAGTTTTTTTAAAATGCTACCCCATTAAATGTTAATTCCACAAACCTTATAGAAAAGAAATCACAGCATCAAAAAATTGTAAAAACTGGGTAACACAGAATTAAATAAATATCTCTAATTTATGTTTTGGAGGCTTTAATTAGATAAGCACTTCTTGAGAATTTCAAAAGGAGATAGAGATTGCAGTGTTTGCCAAACGTAAACAAGCAAGAAATTCAAATTTTGCAGAACACATGTTGAAAACTTCTATTTTTGTCCAATTTATTCTTTACGCAGAAGCAACCTGACAGAGTCACAGGCATGTTTGTTAGATTTCTAGGACTAGAATCCAAACCTGTATCTTAAAGCACAAATGCTTTCTCATTGACTTCCAGTGTCTTGCTGATTGTCTCAGGCTAAGAATATTTTCTACTTAATCTCAAATTTTAAATTCCTATACATATTATAATAGAAAAAATATGTTTTTATACTTCATGAGGATATTATAGATTTTTGAACAAGTAAAAGGCTACTATTTTTAATTATAGAGACTACTTTCATCTTCAAAATCTTCCTCTGTCTGCTTTATTTATGTCTTTCCTACTACAATGCACAGTATGTTCCCATAATGCAGTACAGCATTCTGTATGATCTATGACCCAACATTAATTATGGTATGATTCATGACACAGGTTTTGTCTCCAGTTAGATCATTGAGGCATTAGAAACATGATTCCATGTGTTTATCATGTGCCCAAGATTGCATAAGTATTTTCTATAATATTCACATTTATTATCAACAACTATGAAAATCTTAATTCCCACAATCACTACTGTAGGTGATCTCAAAATTGAAATTTCATAAATATCTAAAATGAAATTTAAAATGTTGAAGTAATTTGTCAGAGTTTACACTACTAATTAGTTATGAGTTCAATTTGAACAATGGCCACAGGACATTGGATACACAATTTTAACTATGCTTTATGTAGTTGACTTCACTTTACTGTCTCACAATGATTAAATGCCAAGCTGTTGGGCAAGCTGGAATGACAGTTTGATGTAGTTACAAAAAAAAATAAACCTAGCACTACACTGCTGTTTAATCTGCACTGTGAGAGATATTTAGCCTTCTTATTTTGCTGTCTCTTGTACTCTCTTTGTTGCAAAGGATCACTTTTATTTGCCTCTCATAAATTTCACACAAAGATAATGGTTAGAGATGACATTAATAAACTTTTGCATATATTGTGACTGATCAGATGAAACTCAGTTTTCAACTATACAAACATAAATATGGCGATTTTCATTTTTATTTAATAGGCTATCAGCAGGAAGGAAAAATATTTGAACACAACAGCTTATTCCTAAAAAAGCAAGATTATATCTAAATTATAGTAGTAAGAAGTAATTCAGCATCATAACAGAGCATTTGAGAAAGAATGACTATTATTTCTATCAACTTATAAATGGACTTTGGATTTAGAATGCAGTTATAAATTCAAATAGCTAAAATATTTCATGGTGGTTATTCTCAAAATTGAAAAGACATCAATAATAAGGAAGTTTTTTAGATAAAATGCATTTTAGAATTTCTTAATTATAAATGAAATGAAAATTAGAAGAGAAAAATGCCTATAATCACAAGAGATAATCCTTTTCTTATTCTTTTTAAAAGTTATAGTCATTTAATATTTCAATTCAATTAGTAAAATACCTTCATTTTAATTACCAGAGCAATTATTTTAATGAACTAAGAAAGTTTATATATTTTACTTTAATGTGGCAAAGACAGATTGGATGAAATAGTTCTAATATAAATACTGCACTGTTAAGAAAGTAGGAGAGAAAGGAAAGAACAAAAGTACTAAGAATAAATAAAGTCACCAAATTCCTGTTCTATATAATGCTGAGTTTCTTTCAGAAAAAAGTACATAGTAGAATATCATTTGATTTTTATAAAACTAAAGGTAAGAAATACAGATAAGAGTATTTTAAAGAAAATTCTCAGAAATATTTTAGATTTTTTGCTATATAATTTGTTTTACTTATATAAGAGGAAAGATAAAAATTTATGTGCTATATAAGAATAGTTCTGATATCAATGATACATTCCATGGAATATTTTAGAACAGTAGGTTAAATGTCCAACTTTGTAATAAATACATTCTTGATAACAGAAAAAAATTTACATAATTAATCCATGGTTTCTCTTCAGTAGAAGAGGGCATAATGGTTGGAAGGAGTACTTGTTTTAATTTCTTAATAGCTCTGAAAAGATTGAGCCACCAAAATTTCTATAAAATTTACAATACTCCTTAAATTCTCCTTAGCTTTCTCTATAATATTTTATTTACTACCTCACAAAATCTATTCTTTGCTCCCACTGGAAAAATTTCCTAATCAGTAAAATAAAATGCAAGCAATTATTTATTAATTCACTAATCTTTGTGACACTATCAAGAGCTATAAGAGAATCAAAATCAGAAGGACCAGCAGTTCCCACTGTCAATGTTCAACAAAGCTCTTAGCAAAGTAAGAAAATCTAATTAAACATAATTTTAAATGGTTAATGCCAAAAATGAGTAACCAAGTGTCAAATTAATGGCAGAAATAAATATAAATGTTTGGGGTGATAAAAACCTAGGTAGTGCCAACATGTTTCAAAGTATTAATTGGTAAATGTTAAAACTATCGTTTTACCTACCCCCAAACAAGAATACCTGATACTTTAGTTTCCGATTTTACCCCCAATGCCATATTAACTAGCTGCTCTAGTTTTCATCTTATGAAAAATGTTAAAAGGTCAAAATGCTTGAAATGTTATATTGTCATATTGCTTGTATAACCAGATAAGGAAAAACAGAATCTTTCATTCCTTTCTTTTTGGAATTTAACAATTACACAAATTTGTGTCTATGTGCCAGCTTCTAAATGGGTCAAATAAACTAGTTCTTTATGGAGGACACTTAGAAAAGTCTGATGCAGCAGTATATAAACTTATGATTGGTCTGCATTATAATTGATCCCCAGAATAACTTGACTTTAAAAATACATCAGTGGAATAAGACAGATAACAGGGAGAGATTTGCCAAATAGTCATCACTCAAAACTAAACTCTCAGATTCTTCTCTGCAAACATTAATTTGTTTTGTTTTGGTTTTGTCTCATTGCTAATGATGGTTTTGTGTGCTACAACCTGTCCCAAAATGGAACAGATTTGGAAAAAAGCTGTGTTCTCAAAGTAGAGTGTAATGACATCTTTTTGAACTTTTGTTTACTCATCTAACAGAATGCAGGGAGAAATTGTCAGGGAGAATTGTCACATAATATTTCTTAAATGTAATTTTAAATGATTGTGTTAAGTAAATGAAAACAATTTTATAAGTCACTTAAGTAACATAGAAGGTGTATGAGAAGGTAATTTGTTTCAAAGAGCTTGAAGCTTAAATCCCTTCTGAACAATATTGACATCAGATGATAGTGAAACATACAAGGAAAATTAATAATAAAACATTGTCCATCTATGGTCAGGAAAAGCATACAACTAATATGGTGCCTGAGCCTTTTCTCAGGTAAGCAGCATTAAAAAATATATTTTAGTAAGTTGAAACTTCATCATCATCACTGGATTCTAGCTGATGGAAATCTCACAAAAAAGGGCAAAGTGCAGAGCCTACAGTCAGAAAAAACAAAGGTGACAAGGTTTACGAGGCCTTCCCTAACCTGACAGACCACATCTGGAAGCAGGAACACACAGCTCAGAAGCAAGAGATCTACTTTTTGTTGGTGGGGGAGCAGGTACCCGCAATTTAATTCAGGACTTTGTGCTTGAAAAGCAGGACCTGTGCCACTGAGCTATATCAACAGAGAGATCACTGTTTATAAAAAGAGATGCACACCTGAGTGCCACAATAGTCCAGGTAAAAAATATCTTATAGTACTTTATCTTCTGTGTTCATCCTTCTCTTGCAGATAATCCTTTAATTACTAATTCAATGACAACAAAATGTGTATCCTAGAGAATTTGAACATAGCAATTAACGTAAGTGAATATTTTTCATTGTCAATAAACACATTGTCCTTACATAGTTTATTCATCATGATCATCTGAGTTTGGTTTTAATGAGTTTGCATCAGCCAATTTCTGATTTGTATTATTTTTCAAATTTTGAGTATAACAAATACCACTGTCATGAATTATTTTTTGTACCAGCTTCGGGTATCAAATTCCAGGAAATAACTTAAGAAGCTGTTTTACAGCTGTGTACAATGGTTTGTATCCACTTTACCTTCCCCTGACAGTGAGGTTATTAACGTTTTATGACATTATTGAACTCAGGACCTAGCACTTGTGAGGAAGGTGCTTCTGCCACTGAGCTAAATATCCCCTGGACCCCATGAATATTCTTGTACTGTCTTTCTTCAAATCCGTGTATGTTCTTCTGATATATTGATGTGATATATATATATATATATTTCCATTAGTAGAATTTCTGGATCATAACATATGCACAGAGCCAAATATATTTCCAAAGTGACCATATCACTTTACATACTCAGCAGTAATATATGAACAGATCCTGCAAGTTACCGCATATCCTTGCCAGCACTTCAGAATTCTCTTTTAATCTACAATTATCTTTAGACCCTTCTAGCACAATGATTTCTTATCCTTCTACATTAAAAGACAATTTATGTACTTATTCTCTAAAGGGTCTGGCAGATAAACTTTCTTGTCTAAAGCAAAATGAAAAGGTACAAGGATAATGTTCTAATAATTTCAGTCATAATGAAAAGGGAAAATTTAGGAGCTTTAATCTTTTCTTCAAATAGAAGGAAGAAACTTGTACTGGGTTATAGAGATGAAATCATCTTTCCAAGTGTGATTTCAGTAGCTTTAAGTAGAAAATGCCAGAGTTCCTAGTGAACATTCATCTACGTAAATAAGATAGAAAACACCACTTCACTTTTAGAAAACACTTGTGGAAAATGAGAATATTTTAAATCTGAAAATAAATGCTCAAGATATTGCTACCTAACACATGAAAGGCAAATTCTCAAGAGATTTTGTTCCATGTTTATGTGACCAAAGAATATATTTATAAATCAAACTCAGCTTATAGCTATGGTTTATAAATCATAAAAAAGAGACAAAAAAGCAATTTCTGAAGCTAATCAAAAAGCAAATATAACCTTGTTTTCTGCGACTATTTGCAAATTCAGATATTTATTGCAAAATTCAGTATCATTTAATGAAGATACTTTGAGCAAGAAGAAACAGTATTCAAACCCCAGATCAAGACAGTATCTAAGAATAATTCCTCTGCTTCTAAAAAGCAAACTATTAACTTGATGAGAGCAAGCATATAACATTATTTATTTGTTTGCTTATTTGATCATTTTCCTTTAAACTAGCAAGACCATTTTATGTACTCGTCATCTCCACTGATTTTGTAAATATATGTGCATTATATGTAAGGTTACAGAACATAAATAATGCATTAATATTTTAACTGTAAAATGGTAATTTAAGAAATGTGTCCACAGCAGAAGCAACCATTACTTTGATAACTCTTAAATTATTTTAGTGGGTTTCAAGCAGAAAAATGATACATGCTAGGTTTCCTCTGAGATGGCCAGAAGACCATGGAAGTGACGAATAAAAAGAAATCCTCCCCCTTTACATAACTATAGCTCTAGTTGACATGTTGATTTAATTCCTATAGAGATCCTGAACCTAGGACAACCTAAGCTATGCTTAGAAGCCTGACCTACAGCACTGCAAGACAGCAAATGTTTGTTTGTTAAAGCAACCAAATTCTGGCTCATAGTTTCACCCAGCAAGGAATAATTAATAGAGCCCCATAGTTTATACTTAATTTAAAAGTTCTCCATATTATTCTGAGCTAGAAGATCCAACGACTGATGTGCTGACTACTCCTGTTAAATGTATATTATGAATTATTTGAAAACAAACAAACATAAGAAAAAAATCATTTCCTTCTAATTACTTCTGTAAATAGCCTTTACAGTGTTCTGGAAGTTAGAAGAGACAGCATAGTACTACAGAAGCCCCCCAACTCATTCTAGTCTATTTAGTTTATTTTCTAATTTTTTCTGCCACCCTTACAATATAACCTTCAACAATTTCTTCCATTTCTAGCTAATGCTCAGTTTCCTCTGTGTACATTTCTTCTCCAAATGTTCACAATGTCCCAGTGATAAATCTCACATTAATTTCCCCCTTCTATAAATGCCTTTATCTTCTTCCCACTAATATAATACGACCATGTATGACAACACCCTTAGCTGCTCACATTATACCCTTAAGCTTTTATTTTTACTTTCAATTCCCAATCTTCCTTACATTACTTTCATTTCATTTATATTAGTCTTTTGTTTGTTTGTATGGTATAAATTATTAACCTATAGGATAAAGACAGAGATATAGTCCCTTTCTCAGACCTCACTTTTTTCCTTTCATGAGCATAGCACAGATTTATGGTACTTCAGTTATTTATGGTTTATATATTTTCTTCTGGATTATTTTTCTAATATCAAATTGCTGTGACATTTCCTATAGCTCCCACCAATTGGCAACAAATCACTTCACTATAATTTATGTTGTTTCTCCCTGTAATCTTATCTTAAAATTTCAATCTCCTCAATTCTTGGACATTTAATTTTTATTAAAGCCTACTGCCAAATGCCAAGTTTCTTAATGTGAAATACATCAATTTAGATCAACAGTTGACAGAGTTGAGATGAACAGTAATCATGTTCACGTCAAATAAAAAAAAATCACTATATCTTTTGATGGTGTATATTACGGTGTCAGGCAGGTCTAGTTTCTTGTCTGTTCTAATATGCCTCCTCTAACTTTACTGATTCATAATTTATATACCTTAAAGGGGAGATATTCAGAAACTCTGATTTCATATATTCACATATGGCAGTTTTTCCAAAGAGAATCCCTAAGGTGGTTTTATTCCTTCCCTCCCTCCCTCTCCCCCACTGGCCTTCTCTCTCTATGCCTTCCTTTCTTCCTTCTCTCCTTTCTTTTTTCTACATTGGTTAATAAACTCAGGCATGCTCTGCCATTGAGCTACATCTTCAAACATTGTTGTTTTTGTTTAAGTTTTGTGTCAGGGTCTCAGTAATTTCCCAGCCTCACCTTAAACTTACAATTTCTGTGCCTCAACCTCCTAAGCAGTTCCACATATTTTTTTGTTTAAGTGAAGGTTGAAAACTAAATATGAATACAGAGAGACAGAGAAGTGCTGGCGTGCACACACACACACACACACACACAGACTCTCTCTCTCGTATTACTAATATTAGCTAATATTACCTGTACATTATGAAATGTGTGAATTGAGATGTTTATAGAATCATTAGCTAAGATTAGTACTAATATTAAATAAGTCAACTGCCACTAGTTTCTAACATTAACTTTCTAATTTGCAAGTTACTGCATTATGCAGGAAAGCTATATACTCTTTTTTCTGAGTTTAAATTTCCTAGGCAATTTTATATTTAGTAGTTGTCAAGAATGACTGAATCTTTCTTCCTGGCATTCATAATTGTAGAACTTAGTTAACCTCAGAAGCTATAAATGTCTTATTGCTGTTAGTATTGGATGTCAGAGTGCATTTACTGAAAAAAAAAAGACAGTTAATGGCATTTGAGGTTACTGAGAAGTCAGATTTAATTGAATACCTTAAATTTCAGCTTGCTGAATCTTGAACCCCTAACTCAAATTACATCCAAATATGATAGTCATAGCATATCTTTCAAATTACTATTATTTATATATAAGCATAAATAATTTCAAAATCAATTAAAACTGAATTGAGTAATCATTTTCAAAATTATTTCAAACATATTTTCTCAATATTTGAATCTTTGAGTAAGTTAGACAGACTAAATCTTTTTTACAAGGAATAGTTAAAAAATCAAAACTTAGAAGTTTAATGTTTTCTGCTGAAAGTAAGGGATTAGTCCCTTTTTCCTTTTGATAAAGTCAATTAGCAAACATAGATGATCTCCTCAATTACTAGCTGAATTTAGAGTAAATTATCTGCTATGGTGCAGTCAGGTATTGAGAATTTGTTGTTGTTTATCTTGAATGTATGTACATAATATATTTCATGCTTGGCTGCTTAGCTATATAAAAAAGAATTTCTTCTGTTTTTGGAGTCTTTTAAAAATTGCCCACAATGTGTATGGCACAGTGATTGTACTGATTGATCAATTGTGTCAATTTGCGACATTTAAAAGCTTAGCTAAATCAGCTCAGCAACCATGTACCCTAGGATGTATAAGACTCACCCTAGGGTTGCTTTTCCCCTGGACAGTACAAAAAGGGAAACGAGGAAGAGCAGATTGGCTTCTGTTCTTTGGAGGAGCTCCAGGCGTCACCTTCAGCTTGGATGTCTGTCCGACTGCTCAGGGGGCCTAAGGGAGATTTTCATGGGTGAGGTCCCAAGGTTAAAGAACACACTTGTGCAAGATATGAACAAGGACAGCAGGCAGCATGAAGCAGAGTAGAGAGCCATCTGTGTCTTTATTGCATCATTCTTATACAGGTTATTATCTCATATTTACATTCTTACAGAATGCTATAACCAGCGCATGTGTATTTACCTATGCTAAACCATGAAGTTGTATCCCACTGTGCCCCTCTGCTAGACAAGTGGAGTAATGTCCTCAAATATCCTGAGATGCCCCTTGGCTGTGAAGCGGTCTGAATGGTTCCCCACATCCCACCCCCTGAAAGCTCAGGGATATATAAATGTAACATTCTACATGCAACAGTGCACAAGTACCTCATAATATAGCAGTTAACAAATGAAGAACCATGTAGTTCTGCAAAACTTTCATTAAAACACCTTCATCCATAAGCAACATCAAGGTCTGGCATGAAATAGCAAGGCCTAGACCATATGTTAAATAAGGGCTTAAACCTGGAGGGCTAAGGTTGCGATCCTTACTCCTGGTCAGACACTATTCCTAGCAACATTCCATGCACAGCAGTCAGGATTTTTAGTCAGCTGCTTTTACTAGGGGTCAACCATTGTAATGCCTGGTCAAGGCATGTATTAAATCATTTCTCAGTGAGAGGAAGGGCTTATGTCCTATATGGTCACCTTTTGGGCTATGCACCCATGCATCTCACCATAGGTCAGCATGCTACAGTGGACAGTGCTCTGTCTGAGCTACCCAACTGACAGCCAGAGCATCAGCCTCCTCGAGACAACCCAGCTGTCCATATACACACTTGATTCTTTTTCTAGGTGTCACAAGCAATCACACTGTCCACAACTCTGCCCATCGACTTGACCTGTCTGCTCAATTTTGAAACCTGGGTACTCCCATACTAGGCTAGACAGAGACTGTTGTCCATTGCAGGGCTGTGCCACAGCTAGATCCATTAGTACACCCAGTGTCAGCCCGCGGTCCCTCTCTCCCTTCTGCGTAGGGACTGGGATCACCCTCCTGGACAGGTTCCTGGGTTGTGTACGTCATGGGTCCCCAAACCATTGCCAGTTCAGCTACCTACAGGCCAGCTGAGAAGAGGCACAATGTTGGAGGTATGTCCCCCAACACCTGACAGTGGGGTTCTGTGACACTCCAGTCCTGGGACAGCCTGTCCACATCTGTGCCCAGTCTTTGATAGGGCATTTTGTCTGCCATTCTATTGTGCACTGTCCTGTGATGCTTTCATAGACACGCAGAGCGGGGTACATTGCTGCCAGCTCTTGGACAATCAAGGAATACCAGTTCCTGGTGCCCTGCGACAAAAACACAGCAGGGTGCTTCCAATTCTCCTGTTTTTCCATAGACCAAAGTCTAATCCATTGTCATCTACACTGATGACAGGAATCAGTGTAGATGGCAGGATAAATGGCAGGCAAGGGTCAAAGACTAGGAGGGCTTGCTCCTATGCAGCAGCCCTTTTTTTTTTTTTTGAGTCCTGAAAAGCAGCTTCCACTGTGTCTTTGCAGCAAGCAGTTTCCACTGCATCTGTACAGCCTCATGTGTGCCCTTTTTGGTTCTCTGCTATAAAGCGCACAACAGGGTAGCTAGGTGCAGTACATCCACCAAAACCTAAGAGGGGCACATGTGCCTGTAATTGGTATATTGCTATGAGTCTAGTCTTACCTGACCATATAACACGCAAGACTTTGACAAACGAGCCAGTTCCCTGAACCTTGTCTTTGTACAGGGCCCACCCCCATGTCAGCAAAGCTTCCCTCAAATTGCACAGTGGCTTCAAATCTGCAAGACAATCAGGTTAACATAGTATCATCAAGACTGTGACACAGAGTGTGGCTTGGCCCAGGTAGCTAGGTCTTGGACCATCAGGACAGGACACAAAGTTGGGCTATGCAAATAGTCTTGAGGCAACATCTGGAAGGTCCACTGCCTTCCCTCCTAGATAAAGGCAAATTGGTCCCAATTGCCAGCACCAAGCTGAGACATTACAGTCATTTGCCACAATCTGTCTGCTTCTGCATAAGCCCCACTGAATGTCTCTAAGCAGGGCGATCACCCCTGCTTTTTCCAATTTCAAGACAGTTGCTTCATGGTCTGCAGCTAGGCAGTACTGATTCCGGCACACAACCCACGTGGTCTGTGAGAGAGACAGCAGTGTGTGGTATAAATGGCCTTGGATGACCATTTTTACCACATGAATTCCCAGATGGAATTCTCCCTGTGTGGTGTTGAGCCAAGCCATAGACCACTCAGTACATCCACCTCCAGTATGTATTCAGCAATTGGGGGAATGCAAACATCATACAGGGGTGGGGGCAAACATCTAATACTCAGAGTCACATGAGTCTTCAGGACAATGATGTAGTGACCTCCAGATCCTTCTGTGCATGCAGCAGTTCCTATAAAATGGTCTGGGTTGCCATATATTAGCATTGACTCAGCTCTGGTGTCCACCAATGCTAGTACATGCTGCACATTTTTGGTACTAATAAATGGTCAATTCCACCTGTGGCCACCAGGGTCTTGGGATCCCCAGACCCAGATACCTTGGCTTACCTCTTTAATCCGGGTAAAAGGAGGCCAGTTTTACTTCTGCCTGCCTTACCAGGGCTGCTTTAGATTTCCAGCCTACCCACTGGCATTGCTGTTCAGGGCATAACCGCCTCTGCAGTCAGCAGCACAGCCAAAGGCTGCCCGTCTAACATATCTGTTGCTTAGCCAGCAGCCAACAGATTAGTCCATGACTGGCACTGACCAATCTTCAAAGGCCCCACAGCCTGTCCTTGGAGGTGTGGCTTGGCTTGCCTGAGGGCCCCCTTCTTTTTCTCCTTTGCCTGCACAGTTTTTAGAGATCTTTCCTTACCTTGGCACTTCACTTCCCCGTCTCCTAGCCTGGTCAAGGCATCCCCAGCATCGTGGATGGAGCAACCTGTAAAGGGGGCTAGCAGGTTGTCACCAGCCTGAACTGCCAGCTGGCCTTCTCAGCAGGACCACGTTCTTCATGCGTCCTGTCCACAGTTGCTCATTTGGGCCATGGCACTGCGATGTAGACATCATTTAGTGCATGGCCATTTCACACAGCACATTTATCAAGTCCAGACAGTGCCTTGCTCCTGCGAGTCACGTGGATTCTCCCAAACCAGGAAAGCCTTGGATGCCATAGATGGACAAATTCCTCCCCTTTACTGTGAGATTGTTAGTGAATGGCTTAACTTTTTTTTACTCTCTTCTGCTGCATAAATGAAGAGGCAGCAGCCACCAACCAATTTTTCAGTCTGATTACCTGCTTCTAGCGCTGTCCCCTGTATACCCTGCAGAACCCATCTCGTAGAGGAGTTGTTGCCTGTGCTGGCTATTTGGGACATTTTTGTGAACTTAACTGCACATTATCAGCCCTATTGTACCACAGCCATAGCAGCCACATGGACACTATTTCTTCCATCTTTTGCTTTAACTGCCAGCTCCCACAGCCATGGCTATAGAGGATATGTGCACCGTGTGCCAGACAGAGTAGGTGGCCCTCTTGGTCCTCTTCCCTGGGGCAGGGATTCTTCTATCTCTACTTTTTGATCAGTAGCTGGGTTAACATGCAAAACCAGGGTATTTTCCCCAGGGTTTTCTCGGGCGTGAGGACTTACGCTTCTGGAGATGTTTCTGGAGGAGGCAGTACTTCCTGTGCCTAGCAACATTGCCTCTGTGGCCGCCAGTCATTGTTCAAGGTCCTCTTCTATCTGCTGCAGTTGGTCTACTCGCCAAAGCCATCTGCCTCTTCATTTATGCAGCAGAAGAGAGTAAAAAAAATTTAAGCCATTCACTCACAATCTCACAGTAAAGGGGAGGAATTTGTCCATCTATGGCATCCAAGGCTTGCGAGACATCTCTGGCTCCAAACAGTCTGTTGCCCAGTCCTATGGGGGCTTTCAAGTTGCCAAGAAAGTGGCTACAGATAGCCATAGCAAGACAAGAGTTACTTATGAGTTGTTTCCCAGTCTGTCTCTTGACTTTGGGCACTGTTTCCACAGCCACCATGGGACCACTTGCCTCAACTTTGCCAGTTTTCAGCCTTTTCAGGGGTCCCAAGAGAGACTTAAATGAATGAGCTCCCAAGGTTAAAGAATACACATGTGCAAGACATCAACAGCAATAGCAGGCAACATGGAGCAGAGCAGAGTTATCTGTGTCTTTATTGTATCATTCTTATATAGATTGTCTTTTCACGTTTACATTCTTACAGAGGGCTATAACCAGCACATGCAAGTTTACCTATGCCAAGTCATGGTTATATAACCATATCTCACTGTGCACCTGCACCAGACAACTGGGGTCATGTTCTTAGATGTCCTTAGATGGCCCTGAACTTCAAAGCAGTCTGAGTGGTTTCACGTTACCTTGTCTCCTGGCTTCGAGAGCACTTTTTGGCTTCCACCTTGGATCCTTCACCTTCCAGTGTAGACACCAGTCTTCTTGTATAGACCTACCAGCCCCTCGAAATGGACTTGTGCTGAGCACTACAATGAGCTCCAGACCTTGGAATGAACTCTTCAGCCAACCCTGTGGCTGACCATTATAAGACTATCTTATAATTCCTTATACATTTGTTTATCTTGTGTTACATCTGTTTCTCTAGTAAAACCCTGACTGAAACAAAAATTGGTACTGGGAGTGGGGTCATTGCTATGACGTTGCTTGGCCATGAGGTTTAAGAGCCTTGGGAATTAAGTTGGCAAGTTTTTGAGAAAATGACTGAAAAGGCAGTCCCTGTATACTATAACTATATGAGAAACTCTGTTCAGATCCTGGAAAATCAGAGTACTGATGGAAATATTGCCAGTTAAGATGAAGCTCAGGAGGCTTCTACTGAGAAGACTGCATTGGCTGCTGGATCCCAGATGGTGTATATTGCACTTTGGCACAAAGTTCGTCTTTCATTTTTCTCGTGTTTAAGGATATTACCTAAGTGGCAGAATAATTTCAATGCAGTGTACTCTTGGGATGGTGGCATGGTTACTGTTGAGAGCTTTTGGGCAGATCCATGACAAAATTAAGAACAAAGACCCAGCACGGTGACTTCAGCATTTGGTCAGAGGGAAGGACCTAGTGGAGCTATAAATTGTAAGGTCAACACATAGAAGGAACAAGACAATGGAAAAATGAACTGAAGTCTTTCACCTGAAATGAACAATGTATTCCAAATGCAAGAGATTCTTGTTTCTTAGTGTTGCCATACCTTGTTGCTAAAAGTTAACGGGAAGCAAGAATTGTGATAATATTAGCTCCTTTAATATAATTTTAATGTAATTTTTAGATAAGGTTTGTAATAAAGTCAACGTATTGTGGTTTTAACCTTGAATTTTGGTCACCTTTAAATATTTTGCTTTTGGTGTGGAATAAGCGCAGTAAGAATTTCATATCAACTATTACAGTAATGTAAGTCGCAACAGACCAAGAAATGGTCTATTCACAAATCTACCACTAGAGCTTAAGGAAATGTGTCTGGTTACCAAGTTGAACAGGGTGACTGTAGTAGATTAACTAATGATCAACCCAGCTGAAGTGAATCAGTGTGATGCTGAATGCAGAAGGCCCCTGTGAGGATGGCTGCCAACAGCATAGAAAAGAAACCGGAGGGGAAGATGGCATGCTGCTGTTTCCCCCGGAGAAGCTTATCTTGTGGTTTTCCTGATACAAATTCATCTGCTCTCATCACCGGAGGATCTCAGGTCCTCACAGTGGCTGAGCATGGCTGTGATTCTTTTCAGAGAAGCTCTGGTCCTTGCGTTGAGCATCACTTCCTAGCTTCAGTGCAGATCCATGAGCCTGCTGGCACAGATCCTTCATCCTGCTGGTGCAGACTTTCTGACTTCTGCCACTGACATTTGGGCCTTCCCAGTGCCGATCCTTAAAACATACTTGCATGAGACATTGTTGTGGGCACTAGGCCTCCATTTCAACCCAGAGAGGGCACTGGCATGGGCTCTAGGTCTTTAGTGGCACTCACGCAGGAGCACCAGCAAAGTGGCATCCAGACTGTCAGATGGATTCTTTTGATCTCCAGTGTGTGGACAGATCTGCATTTGACTCTTTTAGAGACTTTTACATTTGACTCTTTGGGTGACTATTGCAAAATAATCCTGTAAGTTATGTGCCCTATATTAAATTGTAGTCCTTGTAAACCCTTGACTACAAAAGTGATTTAATGCTGACTCCATAACAAAATTGTTTTCTCTCTTATAGATTGGTTTTCTGAATTGAGAAATTCTGCTTCAAACTATTTCTCCACATTTTAATACCAGGTCATAAAATTATGGACAGGTTCCTTTGCTTTGTTGTAATTTTATTGGTATACAAGTCAAAAGGACAGAATATCAATTTAATTTTCAAAAGTGATTAAAAGGAAAAGTTTTTCTTACATATTATAGCTAATTTTCTCTGTTTTCTGGTTCTCTTACACAACAGCAATCATCCTCTGTTCTCCAATGTTCCATACTTGTTTTTAAAGGTAATTTCTCAACCATGGAGAAATTTCTAAAGATATAAATATATTTTCCTTATTGATACTCTTTTAGGAAACAGAAAGAAATACCATAAATGATTTTGAGATTCATATGTAAATAGCTAACAAAAACTATAATTGGACAGAAAACTTTTCTGAACTAGTCATGACTTGAATTTTCTACAAGGAATACTAAAAAATGGAATACTCAAATTTGAGGATAATTTTCAAAATGCTTTATTAGAGATAAAGTTGCTGTTAAGGAGTTTTCCATTTTATTTATTTACTCTCTATTCTACTTCACACAAAAACCAGTCACCATTTTTATGAAAAAGCCTATAATAATAATTTTTAGTTGTAGTATAACACTTATACATCTTTGCAAGGTACAGTATGATACAATTCAAAGCATATATATAATTTGGATTAATCAAAATAATCACTAGTGATACTGGAATATTTCAATATTGTTATGTTTTATTTAGAAAAAATACAAAGAAATTTCAATAAGTCTCTTCTAGAATTTTTCAGAAAAGACTAGTTATTTTTCCAAAAATCTGCTAGTGGAAAACTGCAAAGCAGAACAGAGCATTCTACCTTGAAAAATTATTAATATGATCATAGAGATTGTAGTTTAATACATCTCAATATGCTTGTGTGAGTTTCTATTTTATATTTTCAATACCAAAGAAAATAATTTATATTTCATCACTTCCTCCACAGGACCATTACAATTAATTTAGGAAACTTATCTTCATTAGTCTACATTAGAAGTGGTCCTCCACATAAAATAGTACCCAGCTAATAAAAAAAACAGCAGTAATTATAAATTGGTTGGATGGTGACTTAGGACACAATTCATTTTCCATCATAGAAGTGCATAAATTTTATGTATAATTTCTAATCTATCTACAACAAGAGAAGGGTATCAAATTTTGGAGATATGTGTATGTATTTCTTTTTTGAGAAATAATAGATTTGGTTCATTAACATTTTGTTTTATAAAAGGATCAAATCGATAATCTATTTGTTCAGTAGATGGAAAGGTAATTGCAATTTTATGTGCAATTGAATTTTCATGGCTTTTCTTTTCTCACAAAATTTCTAACAAAAACAATATTATCTTTCCATATTCAATACATAAAAAATGTCATATCTTGGCAGCTTTTCAAATATATGAAATAAAATCTCCTACTTACAGATGAAAAATTATTTGACTAAAAATATCATTTTGTTTTATTTAAGCCATAAGCCAGTTTTTAGTCTAATAGACTATTGCCATTTCTAAAGCTTGAAATGTGTGATTTCCATTTTCA
Source organism: Dolichotis patagonum (assembly GCA_004027295.1). Taxonomy (NCBI): domain Eukaryota; kingdom Metazoa; phylum Chordata; class Mammalia; order Rodentia; family Caviidae; genus Dolichotis; species Dolichotis patagonum. Next base: position 5,441 of record PVJX010021879.1, on the reverse strand, counting down.
AACAATTCTACTTCAGTTGATCCAAGAATTATGCTCCTTTTCAGTCTCATTAAAAGCCTATTATTATTGACCAGTAGCACACAAACAACAATAGTACTCTGGATTTTGCCATAATATTACAGGCTGCTCTTAAGTATCAAAAGACCTGAGCAAATGAAAACTTCAAAGTATCTCCTGCCAACTACAAGATTCCCCCAAAATAATTTCTGTTCACAACAAATTTTTATGAATAGGCCAAATTTGTCTTTTAAAGTATATTTTATAATAAAAATAAAATTAAAATTGTGCTTCCTGATAAGTTTCAGTTGGGAAATCCAAGGTGTTTACTATTAAGACTATACATAAGATGTTACCTTGACATAACTCCTAAAGACAATGCATGAGTTAGCTTTCCAGCACTGGGAGAGAGTACATGAGACATCCACCTTAAAAGAAGGAAAGTTCTATTTTGGCTCACAGGTTTGGCGAGGAAAGCAGTCAATTGGCCTGTTTCACTGGCCCATGGCAAGGCAGTACGTCACGGTGCGGTGTGAGTGTGGGGGAGGAAGATGTCGATCTCCCAGAAACAGCAGGACGGGAAGTGAGCCAAGAAGAGTTAAGTTTGTAGACAAATAAGGGCAGATGAAAGAAGAAACAGAAAACACAAAGTGAACTGTGTTTCAAGTAACTTTTATTACACCCATCAAAGCAGCAGAGTCTTCTTTTTCATGAAGCTGAAACTGACATATTTGAGGATTTGCTATCTCTCAACGCACCCTCATCTTAATCTTCAAGAAAGCGCAGATAACTTAGTTCCTTGGATGGCATGACATTTAGTATGAATAACCGCATTAGTTTGTTCTGTCATAGCTTAGTAGATGAACTCAATCCAACACTCAAGCCTTTTATACATTTTGTTTAATCCAAGCATTGTGGGACATGCCTGTAATCCCAGCACTTGTAAGGCTGAGACTTGAGTTCAAAGTCAGCCTGAACTACATAGTGACACCCTGTCTCAAAAAACAAAAGATGTAAATTTTGTTTAACCATACATCATATGTTCTTTTAGTTTAAATCATCATTTTTTTAAAATTTCAACCTTTAATGCATTTTTAATTTGAGTTAATTCAGTGTTTGCCTAGACGTATTATATAGTTTTCATATTCTAACAGGAAAGAAACAAAAATTAGCAGGCTGGGATATAGTTTACTAAGAGAGTACCTGATGTACAAGCCCAAAGCACTGGTTTTCAACCCAGTGACATGTACCAAACACACACACACACACACACACACACACACACACACCTGCACATGTGTGCATGAAAAAAAAATCATTGTATGCTCCTTGTTTGTCCTTTCTTCTCTGTGGTATGTGTACCCTTGTGTCTCTGAAAGGAGAAGCTAAGGCAAATTTCCAAGTATGCATAGAAAGGTTCTTGTGGACTGGGCATCTTAATTTAAAGACAGGATCAGGAGGCCAACTCACAACTATGTACCTTGCTACGTTGGGTACACCTGAGACATTTACTCTGGATATGGATACCTACTCTAGAGCTTCCAAAGTGGGTTGTTTAAATTTAGTTTTTTTAAAAATTTTTAAAAAAATTTTTTGAGACAGAGTCTTGCTATATAGTTCAGACTGGCCTTGAAATCACAATGTAGCCCACACTGGCTTTGAACTCATGGAGAGCCTCTTGCCTCAGCCTCCTGAGTGCTGGGATTCCTGGTGTGTACCACCATGCCTGGCTAAATTTCTTACAGAAACACCTTCTGTTTGGTTTTCATTTGTGTGGCATTTTTTTGGTTTGTTCTATTTTGTTGATATCCTATCAGCCAAAACAATGAATTATAACTTATTTCCTAGATAATAGAAACAAATATTTGTGACTAATAGCATAGTGTGCTGTTCTGAAGGCAGTAAGATTATTTGACGAGTATACACCAGTATCACTGTGTACCCTATTATTTTCCACACTGATCATGTATTTCATATTTGCAGCAGTTCTATAGAATAAGTCCCTGCTGTAATCTCCTTTATACTGTAAGAAAGCTGAATAAAAAGAGAAAAGTATATATTAATATTCATAGTCCTCTGATTCCAGTTTGAGTTCATTAGGTCACCCTCTGCTCCCTGTGACTGAAAATATTCAAGCAGAATCAGAACAACTCTTCGGGTCCTCAAAAAGACAGAATCTGTACATTTATTGAATAGTTGAGCAATAAAACCTTTAACATTACTTTTTCTTTCCTGAGAATCTGTGTTTTTCCAAGTTATCCAATACTACAGGTCATAAGAAGCTATTCAAGACAAAATACCACTTTCAAAGAAGTGACCTTATTTCTTATATGAACATATAGTTCAAGGCACTTTAGTAATCTAATGTTCAGATGCATTTATTATAAAGTTTAGATAGTGAGAATTTTTATTACATGTGTTTTTTTAAAAGCTTATAAGATGATTCCATACATTTGGTGACTGAAATACTGTGTTATAACCGTTACCATGTCAAATTTTCCAAATATCCTAGAATTGCTATATTAATATTTTTATGGACAAACTATAGGCAAGAGCATTTTTCCATCCCCTAGGAATAAAAATTTCTTGAATTATGAAAGTAAATAAACAGTCTAGTAGGGAAGAATAAGTACATTCTACCTAGTTACTTAAGATTTTTCTTTGAACCAAAGAAATATGCCAAAGTCTTGTATTCTAAAGGTTTTTTGAGGAACTTCATGAAAAAGCAATTCACCTACTGGCGTTTCCTTATCACATTTTGCTATGGGTTTTGTAGCTTTAATAACTCCATAGTTTTCTGTTTCTAAATTAGGTATTTCACATAGTGAATTGAATTTGAATATGTTGAGTGTTTTAAATGAAATTGTGAAAATTAAATAAAAGCACAGGTTAAACTTAATTTTAAGACATTGTACTTTTAAAAATCTATAATTTAAATGACTCACAATTAAAACTAAGACTGCAGAAATGCAAAAAGAGGCACTAATTTAATTTAAATTTATTTATTAGTTATTTAATTTAGGGCTAAATAAAATACCATTTTAATACATTTAGAAACTAAGTTAAAATATTATTCTCATTACCTGGTAGAGAGACTTGGGAATTTAAGTGTGATATACCTGACAACTAACCGATGCTCACCCAGAGAAGTTCATGCAAGACATTGCAAGATGACAATTTGCACTGTAGTGTGATCAAACAAAATGATTTTCAAAATGGCTACCAGTGCATGTAAATAACTTTCTTAAAAATCTAGGTGATTCCAAAAATTTCATATGTGCTTGGAAGGAAAAGACACTCTGGAATGGAAGTTATCAGAAACCATGACAAACCAAAGGCAGTAAGATGACACATTCAAAATGCTAGTAGAAAAACTCTTGTCAACATGAAAATGAAGCACAAATCTAAATAATCAATAGGTTTCTGGGTGTGGGGGCACCCACTTATAATCCCACCACTTGGGAAGCTGAGGTAGAAGGATCTCTGCATGTTCAAGGACAACCTGACCTACATAGTAAATTCAAGGTCAGCCTAAAACATATAGAGATCTTGTTTCAAAAACCAGAAACAAAATAAATTAAAAATCAGTTATTAGGCATAGTAAAATCTGTTTTAAAATAAAATATGCCAAAACTTGCAGCACATAAGTACTAAGAGAAAAGATTTCAAATATTCTAAAGTGTTACATTATGAGACTAAATATCTGTTAGCTTAGTAAAACTAAAAGAATCACATAGAAAAATACTGAATATAAACACAAAAATAAATAGGAGTTATTCTAACAGTAAGCATCAATTAAAACAAAATTGATTTCCTTAATCTGTTTTCTACTGCTAAAACAGAGTAATATTGACTGGGTAATTTATACAGAATGTTTACTCAAATAATACTTTTGAAATTAAGATCTGTAAGAGTTAAATAAATGATCATTCGTATTGCCAGTAATAGTGTCATTATTAAAATATTGCTTCTCTGGTTCTACAGGCTGAACTTGAGCATTTTTAAAAGTAACATGTTCATTGACTTCATGTAGGAAAAAATACCAAACATTTTGGATCCAGAAAAGCTAGCCACATGTTCCAGATTTTCAGCAGTGAACCTGCATGTTCACGAGGAGCAAGCATGGTATTATCTGACCTTATTTTCATGTCTTGGAAAATAGCATAATATGAAGTTAAGTATGAGCAAATCAACTCCTCAAGGTATCCCTTGTTGTTATAACAGATGTTTTTACAGGATCAGTGATTTAACATAATAACAATTTCATTCTCGCTACAATCAAAACTAATATCACTGAAGGTGGGCACATCTCTGCAGTGTCAATATTAAGGACTCAGGGTCATTACATTTTGTGACTTCATCATCCTCAATTTGTGTCTCAGAAAATGTTTTCAGGTTTGTCTTATCTCTAATAGGCATAAATGATAGGTTTTAACAATAATATATCACTCAGAAAAATGGTTACAGCTTAAATATGAGACTTTAGAAAACACTTGGGGAGAAAGTATTTTAGAAAATACTTGGGGAGCAGAGGAACCAATGTGATGATCAGCTAAGAGTCTCCCTGTAATATGCATTTGTATGTGTATTATATGGTACTTACAGATTCCTATTTTAGTTGCTGTGTTTAGGCTTAAACACTGCTGTCATTCCAGAGCTTTAGTCCTTGTACTAGTCATTCATATATATACCTTATACTAGTCATTCATATGTGTATGATACAAGAGAAATAATCTTTGTTCTTTTCTCCTTGTATAAAATGGGGCTGGTCAGTGTTGAGCCAAACATCTCAGTATAGAAAATCAAAAGACCCCCTGTATAAAGCATAACCTTCAAGAGATAGTTGCATGTACCCTTGCAGAAATAAACAGTTTTATGTAGCTAAACTAGTTACAAACAAGTCACTTTAATAGACACAACACCAAAGATGGCTATGGTGGCACATGCCTATAATCCAAGTACTCAGAAGGCTGAAGTGGAAAGATAGCTATGAGTTCCAGGCTAGCCTGAACTACACAGTGAAATCCTGTCTGAAAATAGAGAGAGAAAGAGAGAGAGAGAGAGGGAGAGAGAGAGAGAGAGAAAAACAGATAGAGAGAGAGAGAATATCCTCATAAAGTAAGTTATGTTAAAATATTTGTCATTTACTTTTGTTGTGTTGAGTATCTTTGTTTACCTTTCAATTCATACAAAATATTCTTTATTTTTTATTTATTTATTTATTTATTTTTATTTGAAAGAGAATAAAACAAAAGGGGGCAGTAGAGAGCAGATCAGAACAGGACAACATAGGCAACACAGTACTTTACATTAAGTCAACTGGACATCAACAGTATCTAACACCATATCTCTTACTCTGCTATAGTTGAGCATAGTTTCAAATACAATAATATCAAACATAACACAGTAGTATAAAGCCATGCATAGAGTGAAAGAATTACAGG
>PVJX010021878.1:0-31397 GCA_004027295.1 Dolichotis patagonum | reverse complement strand
ATACACACCATGCTTAGCACCATTAAGAGTAGATACAGACCAAAAAAAGATGGGCTTAAGAAAATTATGGAAAGAAATGGAATTCATAAAGCACATTGAAGCAGATATCCATGAAAATAAAATCTCCATTGAAAGTATTTAAAGCATGTGAGGCCAATGTGAGGACAGAATCTAAGATATTAAAGATAGGCTTGCAGTTTGCTAACAGGAAAGAAAGATTTCTCAAAAATAGCAAGGTACCATGAGAAATCAACCCAGCAGCTGCTAGATGAGACAAAGAAGAATAACTTAAGATTGATTGGAGTCAATAGAAAAGCAAAAGATGCCACACATGATATTTGAAAAATGTTCACAGACATCATGACAGAAAACTATCCTGATAGAGAAACAGAATTTGACATACAAATAAATGAGGCATATAGAACTCCAATTAGCAATGATAAAAGAAAAAATCTACAGCGAGGCTTATCATAGTCAAGATGCCAGAAATTCAACACAAGAATAGAATCTTAAAAGCTGTTAGAGAAAAGAAATAAATAACCTATAAAGGAAAGCCCATCAGAATCACAGCTGACTTCTCAGCACAGACTCTCAAGTCAAGGAGAGTTTAGAGTGAAGTACTCCAAGTTCTAAAGAAAAACAACTTTCAACCCAGTTGGATGTACCCCACAAAAATATGTTTCAAATTGATGGAGAAATAAGATACTTCCATGACAAAGAACATCTGAGGAAATTTATGAGCACCGAACCAGTACTCCAAAATGTTCTGAATGACATTTTAGAAAATAATAATAAGAACTACAGCTCCATGATCCCCAACAGAAGGAACCCACCAAGGAAGGCACACAATTAGAGGTAGGGAGCCAACAACGGGAAAATAACATGACAAGGATAAGTCAGTAAATATCAGTTATAACCTTCAATGTTAATGGTCTCAATTCACCAGTCAAAAGACACAGACTGGCAGACTGGATCAAGAAGCAAAATCCAGCAACATGCTTCATACAAGAAACACATTTAATTCAAAAAAGAAATTCATAGACTGAAAGTCAAAGCATGAAAAACAATACTCCATGCAACAGAAACCCAGAAAAAACCAGAGGTATGTGTTCTATTTGCAGACAATGAATTTTCAAGCCAAGGCTGATTAAGAGAGATAAAGAAGGTCACTACATTCTTGTAAAAGGAAAGATCTAAGACAAAGAGATAAAAATCATAAATACATATATACAACAAATATCAGTGTATCCAACCATATAAAACAATTACTAATGGACATTAAAAATCAAATAAGCCCAAATACAGTAGTATTGGGAGACCTCAATACCCTACTGTCACAAAAAGACAGATCACCTAAACAAAAAATTAATAATGAAATATTAGAACTAAATCAAACTTTTGAACAAATGAACTTAGTAGATGTCTTTAGAGTGTTCTACCTCACAGCATCTAAATACACATTCTTCTCAGCTGCACACAGGTTGTTCTCCAAAATAGATCACATACTGATTCACAGAACATGCTTAAGTAAATGCAAAGGAATTGAAATTATCTCATACATACTATGAGACCACAGTGCAATGAAATCCATGGCAAAAGAGACCATAAGGACCTCATAAACACATCAAAATTAAATAGCACCCTACTGAAAAACCAATGAGTCACAAATGAAATTAAAGGAGAAATTAGACAGTTTTTACAGTTGAATGATAATGACAGTACAACATACCAGAACTTATGGGAGACAATGAAAATAGTCTTGAGGGAAATTTATAGTAGTAAATACCCATTTCAGGAAAACAGAGCAAGTACATATAAACAACTTAATGGTGAACTCATTTAGAAAAAGAAGAGTAGAGTAAGCCAAAACACATATGAGGAAGGGAATTATAATGATTAGAGAAGAAATTTACACACTGGAGACTGAAAATAACAAGGCAAAGAATCAATGAATTGAAGAGTTGGTTCTTTGAAAGATTAAATAAAATTGACAAACCCATAGTCAACCTCATCAAAAAAAGGAAAGAGAAGACTCAAATCCATGCAATTAGGACTGAAAAAGGAGAAATCACAATAGACCCTGCAGAAACCCAGAAAATCATCTATACCTACTTTGAAAACTTGTATTCTAAATAAGATGAAAGATATAGAAGAAATGAACAGATTCCTAGATACATATGAATTACCAAAGCTGAATCAAGAAGATATAAAAATCCTAAATAAACCAACTTCAATAAATGAAATCAAAGATGTAATTAAAAACATATCAACAAAGAAAAAGCCAGGCCCTGACAGATTCACTGCTGAGATCTACAATAAATTTAGAGAAGACCTAATATCACTACTTCTCCAACTTTTTAATGAAATTGAAAGGGAAGCAATACTCCCAAATTTAATCCTGGAAGCAAGCATTACTCTGATACTAAAACCAGAGAAGGACTCAACTAAGAAAGAGAATTATGAGCCAGTTTTCCTAGTGGACATAGATGCAAAACAGAATGCAGAAAATTGTCCAGAAGATTACACACCATGTCAAGAGAAATTCATCCCAGTGATTCAGGGATGGTTCAACACATGTAAATCAATAAATGTAATACACCATATTAACAGAGCCAAAGAGAAAAGTCATATGATCATCTCAATGGATGCAGGAAAAGCTTTTGACAAAGAACAGCACCCATTCATGATAAAAACCCTACAGAAAATTGGAATAGATGTTCTTTATCTTAATCTGATAAAAGCGATCTAGGACAAACAAACTGCCAACATCATACTAAATAGACAAAACTGAAAACTACCTCTCTAAAATCAGGACCAAGACAAAGATGACCACTATCTCCACTCTTACTCAGCATAGTCCTAGAAACTTTATCTGGAAGCAATTAGACAGGAAAAAGAAATAAAAGAAATAAAGATAGGAAAGGAAGAAGCTAAATGATTGTTATTTGCACATGACATTGATACTCTACATCAAAGACCCCAAAAACTCCACCAGAAGACTACTAGATTTAATAAGCAAATTCATTAATGTAGCTGGATACACAGTCAACACTCAAAAATCAATAGCCTTCCAGTACACAAATAAGATGTGTTATAGTGCATAGTAAGGCACATAGCCACATCATGAGAGGGGGGAAAAACGCAGGTTCAGACTTTCCTTTCTTTTTTGGTCTTTTCTTTCTTACTCTCTTTATTTCTTTCTCTTTCTCTTTTTCTTTCCTTTACCTTTTTTTTTTGAAAATTCTCATCTCCTCTCTCCTTCCTATGAAGAGTTACACAGAGTATGTTTTTTCTCCAGCAACAAAAATGCAGCAATATGTGTAGCCCCTGTGAGATATATCCATGTCCTAATTTCTAGAACTCGTGAATGTGACTGTATTTGGAAAAAGGTCTTTGTGAAGTAATTAAACATCTCAAGATGAAGAGATCATCCTGAACATACCAACTTCAAGAAGGCAGATCAGAAGATAATATAGAACATTAATAACATCTACCACAATAGACAAAGAGAAATGTTACTTTGCATGTTCTTACCTTCAGTCAAAAATAAGAGGAGACAAACCCTACCTTTCCTAGCATGATACAGTGCCCACCACCTGGTAGCTAAAAGTCTAAGTCAAATCTACCTGACAAGGTAGTCAAGAGTGTCAAGTATAGATGTTTATTTTCTCTTATCATAGAAGCTGGTTATGACTCTGAACTGGGCAGAAAAAGAAGGAGACATCAAAGGAAAGAAAGAATAAATAAGAAGGCCAGTGGAGAAAGTTGGGATGGCTGAATTTACTATACTTCCTTCACTCTGTCTCTTTAGCTTTCAATAAGCCAGGCCAGTAAGGGTAGCATCCATGTCAAATGAACATGTACTGATCACTTGCCAAGTATTGTAGGACTGGAGACAATTGTGACATACTTCTGTCCTTACAGAATCCAGGCTCTAGAGAGGAAGGTAGACTAGGAAAAAAAGAAAAGTAGAAAAAAGCCCAGTGGATTCAGTGTTAGCTGTGTGGACAAGATGCCACAGCAGGAGCCTCTCAGGAGAAAATAAGTACCTGGATAAACAATGTACCATCATAACTTTTTAAAAACAGAACACTTCATGGGTTGCTGAGGATCAGACACAGGATCTCACACACACTAGGCTTCTACTCTAACACTGAGCTACACTCCCATCCCTATCATTTAAAAAGTATGTTTTCCTTCCCATTTGATATCTAGTTAGTTTTACATTTAAATAAGTGTGCATTTTTTGCAATAAAGACCACAGACTGGGAGTCAAAGAGAAAATGTCTCACCTTTACTATCTACAATGCTGCCAGTAACCTGGCATGGAAAGCAATGATCACATGTATCCATCCTGGGAAGACAGCCAGATTTGCTACAAATTCTCTCCTCCAAAGGAACTAACATCTAATTTGTGCTTCAATGAAAAATGTCACTGAAGTATAACAGACTTCAAAAAGTGATGCTGAGTAAGATTCCAGCTGTTGCAGTTACTAGAAATGCTCTGCTTTCAGAACCACATAAATGAGAACCTGCTAGATTCAGCTTCTGCACAGCGGAACACACCTGAAGGAATGTGAAACACACAGTTGGACATTAATAGCTAGCGCCCAGGAGGAGACAGAATTCTTGTTGCATGTCTAACTGCAAAAATGGAGGAAGCCAACTAAGAAATACTAGGTCTAATGGACTCAAAAGGGAAGTGATGATCACTGCAATTTGCCTTGGGAATTGGGGAGAAAGCCTTTCTGTGTGGCATTGACATGGTGGGGCTCTGACATAGTGGGCTCTGACTTACAGGGTGCAAGTGGACACATTTTCCCCTCTGGCAGAGTATAAGCGGAAGTGCACTACCTTCCTCTGCAAGAGAATCACGGGCAGAAAGCCTCTTTTCAAAGATTGTAGCAGTTGAATCCTAGGAACTTGGCTTCCAGTGTTCAGCTTATTTGAAGATGCCCATGTTCAGTTAATTCTCCCAACTGAAAACTCTTTATTATGAATGCACCTCTTTTTAGAAATATATTTTTGCTAGACATTAATTTTACAAAATATTAGGTTTCTATGTTTCACACATGCATATAACATTTCAATCATATCTATTTCCCATTACCTTGTCTTCCACTTCCCTTTCTCTCCCAAAATGCACCTCTCAACATGGCTTAGAGGATACAGCCTACTATGGGACCAAAAGTTGTGCTTTATAACCATCATTCAATTGTTCCCTGAAAGAAAATGGAGTTTTTCCCCCTAAGTGAAGACAGTGTGTTGTTGGTGACATAAAAACAGTTGCTATGCTTGGGACTTTTCCACACAACCTGTAGTATTTTCCATGTAAGCAACTACAGCCCTCTTTGGCAAGGTCTCTTAAGCTAAAGGTACTGGACCAGCAGGGTGACAGCACTGAGGTTTCTGGAAGGGAAAGCGGCAGGGTTCGTGGAGGGCAATTGCCCCAGAGCTAGCAGCTAGTGAAATGGAACAAATTACAAGGTGGAACGGAGAAATGAGAAGAAAAGGGAAACAATTTAGAGGCATGGCCTGGGTAGGAGGTCAGAAGGCAACAGCAGGGCAGGAAGTAGGGGGAGGGTGTGCAAGTGTGTGTGACTCAAGCAAAACTGCCTAGTCATTTTTTAATTTAAGTAATTTAAACCATCTATTAGGTACAAAATGTTTGTTCACCCTTACAAATTGTCATGGGTTAAAGACAACAGGAGTTAAAGTTTCTCTTACATAAGAGGTGTAAGCAGTCCAGGGCTAATGTAGATGCCCCGCTACAGTGGTTCCCAAATGATACACAAAGCACCACAGGGCACCCAAATAAGTATTAAATATTTGAACACTGATACTTAACATTTGTGAGACAGTGAGGGAACTACTAGCTTGAAGTGTTCAGAGTCTAAATTTTAGATCTCTGGGGCCTGGAATAGAGCCCAGCGGCACTCTGCCTGCCTGGAAGCTCAAGGTCCCAAGTTTGATTTCCAGTACCAAAAACAAAACAAAACAAAAAAACTTCAGTTCCCTTGATGATCCCTTTGGTGATATATGTTTGCAAATCTGGGTTTGACAGTTGTTCTTCTGATAAAATGCAAGTAAATGACAGTATTGTTGTCCAATGTGATCCCAAAGTTTGAGAAGTTATGCCCAACAGGTACACATATCTCATGAGTAAGAGACATTGTTATTTAAGAATGCAAATCAGTATTTTTTTCTTAATTTATTCATAGTTTCAAATGGCTTCTAAGTCATTATGGTAGAAATACATATTAAATTGTTTGGATACAGCTACTTAAAAAACAGAATTTTTATGTATTACTTTGGCCCAAACTCAATGTAAGAAATTTACATAATGGACTACACTGTGAAATGAGAACATCTTGGAACTTCTGCACCCGGGTAATGGCATCGGAAACCCAGATTTTCTTGATTTTGTTGCTTTGTTTCCCTAGGAGACTCCCTCCTTCCAGCTTTATCCTTTTTCCATGTGAAGAGAAGGGACAAAGAGTATCCTCTTTCTTTTCACAAACACAACTTGGTAGGTAGACTCATCATCGCATCGGTTTGCAATCCATTGGGCACAAAGTCTTCAGCGGTTACATCTAACTATAAGGAAGGCATGGAAATTCAGACCATACTCTAAATGCCCAGGAAACTATTGGGGATTTTGTTATTGTTCGTAAAATGGGAGAAGGGATATAGGGGAGGAATGACAATTTGCAGGCCCTACTGCATGCCATGTAAATAGAGAGTGGTTCCTCCACTCTTAATAAGTAGTTGGTGTTTTTGGAACAAGACTCCTGCAAATTTCTAAGTGAGCTGAAAGACTGCAGCAGCCTGGGTGAGCAGAGGAGATATGACATAAAGGGCAGCATCCCTGGCACCGTGTGCATCAGTGGTCACCACATAACAACAGGACATTAAGAGCTTTGTTTTGTTTGCCTTTTAGAAGTTACTAGCAATTTTCAGCCTGTAGAAAATAAAAACTTTAATTCACTGTTGGGACACAGTCTTTTGCTCTGGTAGTAGGTACTTTGGTCCAAGGGAAAATAATACTAGAGTACATCTTCTTCTTGGCTGGGACTTACTGTTTAAATATTTTTGATATGCTCCCTAACCACTTGTTTATAAGCACTTTTTATTTAAAAGCCAATAATTCCCTTTTTTGAGATGATTCAAAATTATTGAAGCATATTGATTTTATGATGAGGCCAAGGCAAAGGCTTCTCAGACACAAATGATTTACTCACTATGAAAGGAGAGGTTCACTGGATCAGTGGCTTGGCTGTTCCGCCAAATTCTGGAGACCCAAGGGATGGTCCCTGCCAACCTGTAAGGCTTAAACTCTGCCACTTGGAGTTGAGCATGAAAAATTTCCTCAGCAGACATAGGCCTGTGCTGGAGAGAATCAAAATAATTTGAGTGCCCCACTTCATTCCTCAACAAGGTTTCCTTCACTGCCACCTTTGTGACATACGTTTATGCCTATTCACAAGGCAGACCACACTTCTTTACAATGCATATTCTCCCCTGCCTCAGCTTACCCTAACTTTGCTGCTGGCAAAGGGGTGATGAGAGCAAGGTACACTCCATGACCAACTCTGTCCTGTATTACTTAACAATATCATCACACAAGTCTAAAATGTAAATAACAGCTGGTGAAAGATTTGGAAGTGGCCTAAAGACATTACAATGTAGGAGAAAATCTTAAAATCTTGAAATAATTTGGCCATTTCCAGAGCGCAAGAAAAAGACAAACAAAATATATATAGCATATACTCCAATTCCTAATTCTGCTTCTTGTCTCAGAGAGAAAATCTTGGAATTGTTTCCCTTTAGGAAAAACTTATCCTCCATCCTCAGAGGTTAAACTTCCCTTGTTAGTGGGAGCACACTGGTTTGTGTTACTGTGTCTCATGGACTGTGCTGCTGGGAGGGGACACATCCAGCCTAACAGGTGCTTAGCCAGGAGGGTCCCCACTGCCCTTGGGCTCTGGTTATGCTCTTGCAGTAGCCACTACCTCACTGCTTCTTCCCTTGGCAGTGGAAGGAGCCAAGAGCCAAGCAGTGGAAGGACAGGAGCCAGACCCAGTAAGTCAGTCATAGCAGGCACCCAACACCCATCCTTTTATTCAAGTTTACAGAAACCAGTGCAATGGATGACCAACAGAACCAAGTACCTCTATGGCTCTCAATCCACCCCACTGCCCATCCCCAAAGCTGCTCCAGAGGCATCTCTGTGTCTCCCGATGCAAGATTCTGGGCTGCCACCCTCACTTGGACCCCATGAAGAAGGTGGGGAGTGTGTCCTATGGTAATACATTTTGACCTTATTTTTACATTTTATCCACAGAGTAAATGGCACTGGCTGCAGGTGAAAACTTAACGGTATGCGCTGTTCCTAAAACTTCAGTCTAAAATAACTTTGAGGTATTTATTTCCACAGGATGGATCTTTGACCTCCAGGTTTGGGCTTTTTCCAAGACCACCCATCTGTGAGAGGCTGTACTTTTTCTCCCTGTCCTGGTGGTTAATAATGGGAACATGCCCGCACATGTGTGCGCACACGTACACACAAACACATACACACACTTTGAAGTTTGAAAGAAAGGAAATAGTCTACTTAAATGCTGTAAATCTATAACAATTGTCCCACTTGAATTAAGCAACATGGGAAAGGCCTGCTGTTGTTCTTATTTCTGAGCCCAGAACCTACTCTGTGGACCGTTAGTTCCTAGAATGGGGACTGATATCAATGTTTTTGAGCAACAAAGTCATCAGTCCTGTTGATCTCACTCCAGTTACACAAAGGCCTAATTAAAATTTTCTTGCCTTGTGTCAGGTCCCATTTTTAGCTTAGATATCATCCTGTATCAGTTCTCATAAACACATTGGTTGGTCTATAGATTTATGATTCTTCTTGGCCAAAAGTAACTCCAACCAGTTCAGGAAAGTTCTCTTTCAAAACTATGACCCGTGCAACCCAGAAACAACCTCCTCTAGATCTGAGGAACCACTTGGGCTTGACAGTGACTGCGAAAGGATCTGCTTTGGATTACCCAAGCCATGGTAGATTTAGCAACAATGTCAGGCTCTGGCAGCAGCGTGACTGCAGCAGAAGTCTTCTGAGGGACTGGAACTCCCAGCAAAGTGGGAAGATCTGGAACTGACTCTTGACTGAGTAAGCATTTCTTAGTCTCCAGGCTACACACTAGAAAGAGCCCCATAAAGAAGAAAGGAATATAAACCTTCCTAAACTGGACATGTGGATTCTCAGTTGGCACCTGCAGAGACAGCCCATGAAATTGCGTTATGTACGTACCCAATTGACAGGTGGGACATGTGGTTCTACATGGCATTTTATTCCTCAAAAAAAAAAATATTCTAGGAGGTAGGTACTATTTTGGTTACCATTCTGTACATGAGGAAACTAAACTTTGGTAAAATACCTGTTCAATGGCAGATAGATAGTAAGTGCAAGGCAGGCTCTGAGCTCAGATTTGCTGGCCTCAAAGCTCTTGTTCCTTGTTCCACTGCTCTGCATAGCTGTGAACAGTGACGGACTTTATCACACCTCACATTCTCCATGTAGCAAGCCCTGGATCATGCTGGCCCTGAGCACATCCTGTACAAAGGACACAGGCTAGATCTGACTCCTGAAATGAGCTGCAAGTAGATGATTGCATTCATTATGTAATGGTGAATGGTACAAGGTAGTCTATAGTGAAGGACTAACTTGTACAGTAACGACTATATAATTTTATAGTAGCTCAGCAAGCAGATGAATACAGGTTGTACTGACTCAGAAAAGGCTTTATAAAGAAGGGACTTGAACCAGACTCAGGAATGAGGAGGACTTGGATAAGAGAAGAGACTTAGACACATAAACTTCCCTCTCCAAAAAGACAATTACTGTGAAAAAATTTTTTTCAAAACTAGTGACAATGTCATATAGTTTTTTATTTTTCTTCAAATCATACATCATTCTATATTTTGAAAAAAACACAAAATTTTAGAAACAAGTTATCACAGAAAAAAATCTAATACTGTGTCATGACATTTTGTAGTCAATGTTCCTAGGATGTCTTCAAATTTCTAAGGGTGTTTTTGACTAGTTACAATAATTTGTTTAATATACAAGCATCTACCTCCATCTGAGAAGATTTTAGAAATATAATAAAGGAGAAAAGATCAAAATACCCAGTTCTAGAAGCCTACACTATTTCCTAATTTTTAACAAGATGAAAGAAAGCCTTTAAACTCGAAGGCCAAATTTCACCTGTGAATTACAAACATCTTCAGATCTGATCTGTTGGGGACAATTGTTGCTACAATGCAATAATTCACTGAACAGAGACTAAGTTTAATAAAACAGTCTTTACCTACACAGAGGACTTTGATCAACAGGATGGTTTGAGGGAGGTACCATGCGAAAAGGGGATTAAGCAAATGATCAACTGCCAACAAGCCTCACTAGCCTCTGCTGAAGTTGCTAAAGAATACTCTCCTTTTGCTGGTTGTTGGTTGATGGTAAACATGGAGCTGCAGGATCTTCAGAACAAGGGAAAGAGAAGGAAACCTTAGGGACAGGCGGGAGCAGTCTCACCGGGAAAAGCTGAGCCCAGGGAAAAATCCGATGAGAGTGCCAGACATTATCCTCATTCACTCCAAAGTGAAATTCAGGTGAGGTCATGGGGAAGGGCATCCTTGCAGACATTGTTTTTGGAATCTATAACCCTAGAGCGATAGGAGTTCTAGCTAAATTCCTAAAATATTCATTCTTTTTCTGGACAGTTGCTTCCTAACTTAGCCCTGCCTCTCCCTCAAATTTCTTCCTTTTTCCAATGTTTCCCACACTGTGGAACCAGATTAATATTTCTAAATATAGCCTGGCATGTGACTATGTTTATCCAGGATTTGTTCGTGTTACTCCTTCACATAGAGTGGACATAGGAGAGGACCAAGACACATGCCTGTCACGGAATTCAAAGGTGCAGCTAAACTTGGCCAAACAGACCCTTCAATCCTGTCTCCCACTAGCTCTTGAATGGCCCTCTGCTTCTTTGGGGCTGCTGCCAGCCTTTACCCCTTCACTCTGCCTTTCTAGTTCCTATGCTTTGTCAGGATCTCGGCCACTCCTACTCCACCAGTAGGCACCCTAGCACTGCCCATTCCTGGGGAACCCCTGCCCCAGTTTCGCACCACTTATAGCAGTCACTGCTCACTTAAAATTTTCCCCAAAGCAAAGGCTAAAATTCCTAAGCTACGTCCTGCTGTGACATGTGAAATTGATTTTTTAATTTATCTAAGAAATAGACCACTGATAGTTTCCACCCTGGCAAGGTGCCTCTGCTTGTGACTTCTATGCCCTCAGAAATTGTGCTTCATTTCAGTCTTGTCTTGACAGAATGGTGCTTATTTATGCTTTGGATGCATATTTTTAGGAAAAAGGAAAAAAGTGGCCATTTTTTTCTACCTGCACTTGTAATTTATAGACAAATGTAGTTGTACATACTCAGAGAACTCTGGAAACTACATAAATTGGCTTGAATTCTTACCATACTTTCAAAAATATAGTTCTGAGTCTTTAGCTAAATAGAAGGTATGTGTTTTGCTTATCCATGGAATGAATGAAATAATTTAAGACTAGAACTGCCTGGCTCCTGGGAAGTTTAAAATTATGAAAATTAATCATAAAATATTAGAAAGTTTCTAGAAAAAAATGATGGGGGAGGAGCATTTCCTTCAAATCCTAGTAGTCTACCTCTTTTATAATCCACACATTCCCTAACTGCTTTTCAAAGTATCATCAAAACATACCTTTAGAGTCTGGGGGTATAACAGAATGGTAGGGAACTTGCTTAGCATCTGCAAGTCCCTGGATTCTATCTCAACACTGCAAAAAATCAAAACAAAACAAAACTAAAGCAAGAGCTTTTAAGACATTCCTTTAAATATGACAGTTCACAAAGGCTAATTAATACTTAAGGCCTACCTTTGGAAAGCTGTTTTGTAAAAGTTTTTATTTTATTGATCAGCTTTTAAATCCCCATCAGGCTAGTGCCTAACTTGGAACTGTCTAGCTCCCTCTTTTCTCCTGCCTCTTCCTCACTCTCTCTCCAAAAACTCTTAAAATGTTCCACTCATGGTAACCTGAGCCAGACTCATTTTTATGGACTCATTAAAAGTGGCTGTGTGAAAACCAAAAAAAAAAAAAAAGTATTACTGAGGCAGCTATTAGGTACATCTGACAAATGCAAATCTTGATCCTAAGGAAAATATATTTCTTTCATTCAATTCCTATGTTTAGAAATTGCTATCTGTTTTTTAAGAGAAAAAGTTCCTTGAAAGGGAGGAAAATGCCCTTCTCTATATTCCTCAGGCCAGCCACTCCCTCCCAGGACTTTGCCAGGCCAGGTCTTCTGGGAACACTGGAAGATTCTTTCCATATCTGATTAACTTTCTTTTCCAATCACCAGTACTTTCAGTTGCTGAATGTTGCTAATTTTCTCCAAAAAGCCTCACCTGTGTCTCTTCTGGCTTTGCACGGTCTAGAATCTCACATCACCTTCAACTTGGGTGAGGACAGGAAGCTTGAATGAATCTTGGGTCTTGCCAACTCCACGTTAACAAAAAGCTACATAAAAGGAGAGCATAAAGAACATGTACATTTGTTAAAGTAAATAACTGAATTGGATTCTCATTCTATATTCATTTTCTCTGCTATTTAACAACAAATTTTAATATAAATTTAGTTAAAATTTTTCTATTAGGAGTTATAGAAAATACATGTGATGTGGTCCTTGGCATTGACATGTTTTCAGTCTAGGCAGAAAGGAAAGATTAAAAAGCTTTGAATAATTGACTAATAAGTTCCAGGAATGGTAATCCCAGCACCTGGGGAGGGTGAAGGAGGACTACAACTTCAAGTTCCATCTGTACTGCTTTGTGAGGTCCTACCTTAAAATTAAAAATTTAAAAAGGGAATGGGAATGTAGTTTAGCGGTAGAGTGCCCCTGGTTTTGATTGCCAGTGTCAAAAAATGGGAATAATTAAATTCTTATATAATATGATAAGTGAAATAGTACATTTTGCTTACACAGGGATGTAAGTACATATGGGGAAATAGAAAAGATGGGAAGAAAAAGGAGAAAGTACAAAGTATATGCTGATGTTAATCACCATTGCCTCCCTGATACCACCTAGTACTGTGCACAGTAAACCTCTTAGTCAAGATTATTTGATGAACATATACAAATCTCTCAAGCCCACAGAAGTGAAGAGGAATTTATTCTAAGGGTTCAGGGGCATCTTTCAGGGACAGCAAAGAAAGAATAGCTGGCCTTAACCAGAAAATAGGAAAGCATCTATGTTACAATTTGGATCTGAAGTGTCTTCCAAAGGCCTCATGTGTTCAGAGGCAGGGCTTTCAGAATGTGATGGGATCATGGGGTGCTATACTCATAGCGGATTCAGCCATTCACGAGTTGGTAGCTAACTGTGCTGTTAGAGGGTGGGGGCTGGTTGAAAGAGGCAGGTCACTGTAAGCATGGTCGAGAATGGTGTACTCAAGTCCCTGGTTCCTCTGTCAGTCTCTCTCATATTCTTCCTTTTATATTCTGTCTCTCATTTCTCTCTCTTCCTTTCTTCCTGACTCTGTGTGTGTGTGTGTGTGTTTACAAAGTGTGCACACTCTTCTTGGCTGCCACCATGGGTTGAGCAGTTTTCTTCCACATGCCCTTCTACCATGCTCTTTCTACCTGGGAACCAATTAGGCTGTAAGGACTAAACCCGCGGGCCAAAATAAACCTCACTTCCTTTGAGTGGTGAGTTTTGAGTATTTTGTCCTCATGACAAGAAAGTAAGTAATAGAATCTGTCACCATCTCTCCCTGGGAGAATGGGATTGCTTTACGCTGCTCTGCATTCACCCTGGGGTCTCTGATGAGCAGATCAAAGTGGCTCCCTATGACAGTAGCTCTTGCATCTTGGTCTTTGTGACTTTGGACTTTGTGACTGTGGTTACCTGTTCCCCAATGTACAGTTGGGCTCCTTGTGGACTGATCAGCTGCTCCCTTTGAGACAGGGTAGCTAGGGCCATGGTGTCTCTACTGCTGGACTGTGAGCAGGCAGGGTATCCAGGAAACTTTCAGCCATGGTTTGGGGACAAGGAAGAAGTGATTGGCATCTTTAGTGCAGAAGGCACTCGAATCTTAGCTTCTATCCTTGGCTTTACAAAGGGAGAATGCCTTTGTTTAGAGAAACATTTATTTCTCCCTTCTCCTGCCGTAGGTATCCTGGCATATGGGAAGCAGAAATGTTTTTAAGAGATCATATTACAGTTGGCATGTTATGTCAAAAGACCCAATATTAAGTCATCAGACTTTATTAAGTTATCAGACATTATTAATGGGCTTGAGTTGAAGAGTTGAAAAGTTGTGAGTCATGGTACTCACCTGACATCCAGAAATAGTGCACTGATTTGCCAAGGGTCTTCTTCGCCAAAACAAGCCCTTCCTCAGGAGAAAGCATTATAAATGGGAGGGAGGGCTGGCCCACACAGCCTGAGATAAACAGGCATCTTTGGGCATAATGTGCAATTTGCTGTATTTTTCTTCCTTCGTGTCAAGCTTGGATTCAGCCTAATTTACCTCTTCAGTGTGGACTCAAAAATCTTAGGCCAGGCCCGGAGGTTTAGCTCAGCAGTGTAAGTACCTTCTTGGCAAACACAAGATCATGAGTTTGATCCCAGTATGCTCCAAAAAATAAATAAATAATAAGTAAAAAATCTTGGGCCTCCTAACAACCACAAGTAATATTATAGCCACTTCCTTGGTTCCTGCACGCACCACCCAGCACAAGGAGGAAAGAGGGGAGGAAATGACTGTGTGTCACTTTGGCCCCACTTCCTGCTGGCCTTTGCCTAGTTTCAGCACCCCTAACCCCAAGTTCCACAAGCCTTCAAGAGGTCCACACTCACAGCTTTTATTGGATCCCATCCCTCCCTTTGTGTTGGTCTCCTGAGTCTCTTCTCCTAAGTTACTTTGTTCTGCCTGAGACCATGTAACTGAAAGAACAACAGAGATGTCAGTTAAGGTTCACTAGAGGACTAGATTCAATATTTTAAAAATATGATTATAGAGAGGATCTACTAGCGAGGCTTACCAGGGTCACCTAAGGAATTTAGAATGAAAGAATTCCAAATGGCCATACACCTTGGGGAAGCCAAAGGATTCAGTCAAAGGTCAAAGGACCAGAGTTTACTGTTGAGTCTGGTGCAAGTCCATGTTGGAAGGTCAAAGAATCTGGGTTAGAAGACTGAAAATTCTGCAATGAAAGCCTGGAGACAAGTGTCTAAAAGCAATGGTGAAGGCCAGAGTTCCTTCCAAAAAGAAAAAGGAAGACTTCTTTCTTCTTTCCATTTTTATTCCATCCAGGCTGCAAGCATATTGGTTGGTATCACCCACATTCAGGTGGGTCTTCCCTCCTTAGTTCCAAGCCTACAAGTTAGTCATCCATAGACACACTCAGAGCTTTACTAATCTGTTAGATGGTTCTTACCTGAGTCAAGTTGAGATACCACAATTATGGTTACTTACATATTAATCCTAGCTTTTCCATGAACTAGTTCTATGGTTGTGAACAAGTTACTTGCCCACCATAGACTGAAACTTGTCACCCAATAAAAATAAGCCCTTTCTAAAATAAAAAAATCCTAGATCAAGTATCTTGTTCAGTCTCCCCAGGAGATTTTGCTCCCCAGGGATCATGCAATCTGATGGTTTATCCTAATAGCTGCTGAGGTAGTAAAGGTGGGGAAAATGTGATATTTTAACATATATTTATGAAGTATCTCTGTGACTCTCATCCTCATGATTCTTCATAACACAGGTCCCCTAATGTCTCATTTCACAAGTGGGAAACATTTCCTGAGAAAATAAAAGACTGGTCAAGCCTTCATGGCTAGGAATTGTTAGGGTTGTATTCTTGAAATTCTGTAACCTGTAGCTCAAAATTCAGTCTTATTTACAACAGCACAGCTATTTGCTCCATACCATGTATGTATCAACCAAGGTTGTTGGGCACTCCAGGAGAGAAAGATGGTGGCAATAACCAGCATGGATGAAGTTCACACTACTAGGACAATAAATAGGATGGTGTCAGGAATATTAGTTAAGGAGGAAGACACTTAAGAAGCCAAATATCATCATTGTGATTTAGTGCCAAAAGACTCTGTATTTGGTTTCCCACCAGAACCGTTAAAGCAAAGCCTGTGGATCCAAGTTTGGTGTATGCTGTGATAGGACCTATCCATTTTGCACAGATTGGGTTTCAGAGGTGAAACACTTACCAAGAAGTTTATTTCCATCAGCTCCTCTTCTGAAAGGGTTCCCACTCTTGCACTGGAAGAATCCTAAGCTTTGGGGAGACCTGCCACATACAAAGCTTTGCCTCATGTTCTTTGGCTTCCCAATTATTGTTGTTAAGGAGCAGCATAGGAGAACCACTTACTATGCTCATGGATCCAAGGTCAAGGATTACACACGGAGTATGGAGAAAGCTTGTCTCAGATGCGCCTACTTTGGGGCTCTGCTGGAAAACTGGAAGGTTAGACACTGGATTCACCTGAAGCCACATTCATATAGATATCTGCCACCCTTGCTAGTGCTGAGGGAAAAATAAGCTCTCCTCTCCTCCTTTGGGAATCTTCAGATGGATCTAAGAATTGGACATAAGAAAGATTAAAAGGAAATGTTGTACATGTTTTATTTTATTTATTTTTCCATATACCCAGGGATCTTCACAAGAAACTCAAGGCCTAAAAACATGAGCAAAACAGAAAGTTTTTATATCTGTTAGGCAAAGAAATTATAAATTTGTGGGGGAAAAATGACAAGACAAATGAGTTTGTGCTAAGGGCAATAAACTATGGGAAGTCACTAAGAAATATGGGGAGGGGTGAAGCTACTAGAAGATAAGGGTGGGTTTATAATTTCATTCATGTATGTCCATTGCAGAATTGACCTTTAGGAACTGGTGAAAAGGGTCTTCTCATCTTGGCACATGAAGGCCAACTTTCTTTTCTTCATGGAAAGTCTTACAGCCTGCTTTAGACCAAAAGGCTCAGTTAGCCCATTCCATGCCTGTTTTTCTCAAGTGCTTTCACCTCAGAACAACTACTATGCTAAACCAACATCTTTAGGTGTAATGTGTCCTTCATTCCTTCACTCAAATGCCCATCGGGGCTTCTTGGACACCTCTTTCTTTGCTGTGTGGTGGTTTTAGTGTAAGCTGGACTCCTTCTGGGACACCTCAGGACTCCAAAGGCATGTGTCCCAGTAGAGTCAGAGCATCTCTCTCTGACATAGCCTCAGAAGTCACACAGGACCTCCCTCACCATGGTCTATTTATTGAGCACTCACAAGGTTGGAAGGGGTGTCATAAGGTACTGGGGGGAGGAAGTGGGACTAACAGTCTTGTGGTGGCCACTTTTAAAACACTATAATCTACTCTGTTTAAGATTCTTCTGAGTCTGGCTCTGGGCTCTGGAAGGGTCACATTGATCTTGACTAATGTCTAAAACCTCAGCTGGTACCAGACTGGTCCCAGAAATGGAGTGAATATCTTGCTGGATATTTCATACTTGAACACAACTCCAACCCCTCACCCCTACATAAATGGCAGACCAAGTCATCTCAAACCCTTCCAATTCTTATTTCCTAACATCTCTCACCCCATTCCTTTCCATTTCCATACCTACTCTACTAAATCCAGCTTTAAGTCACTTGTGGTTTGTTGTCAGTTGCAAAGAATGCTAACTATCCTTAATATTCATTTTTCTCATTTCTCCATGGTGATAAATCTCTTATTTTTAGCTAAGCTTCCTATCTCTTGTATAAAGACTTTATTTTCCAGTCTCCTTTGCCAATAGAGGTGGTTCTAATGCTAGGTTCTGACTAATGCATGATGGTTTTAAATCATGACCCCAGAATCCTTCAATGGTCCTGCTATCAGGAAGTAAACTTTACTCCACTGAACTTGAACACAAATTTTGTGCTACTTGGTCAAAATTATTCTAAGTCCATATCAGAACTAAATATTAGTGGAGAGGTTCCATTTTTTTATCTCTTTTTGAAGCCCCTTAGCACCCAGCTATCATGCTGGGAGGAAGCCAAGCAGCCACTCGTAACAACTGCACGTCAGTATTTCCAACCACAGCCTCATGAGCTTCCAGATGACAGCCAGCATTTACCATGAGGTGTGTAAGTGACCAAGCTTGTGTATGGTTCCACATCCCAGCTGTGGACACCCCCACAGCCGTCAAACAACAAAGCAATTGCAGTAGGAAGCAGAATGAGTTTACCTCACCATGTCCTGTCTGTGTTGTAGATTAATGAGGAAAATACGATTGTAATTGTGTTCAACCACTGAATTTTGGTGGTTTGTAGTTCAACTAGTGATCATTGGAATAATTTGAAGTGGCTAAGTTTGCTGTTCTGCATGGCAGACTTCAGGCCCACTTACCATCATCTCTTCAGTAAAGAATACAAATTCTTCTGTTTAAGCTGTTTTGTTGTCTGTCACTCATACCTAAACTTGATCTCACGCACTACCTGCTCTCTTACCTGCTCTTCCCGTGTGTGGTCTTACTCAGTCACAATCCTATCTCACATAATCTTTAGAAAACTGGGCTTTGCACAGTCTCCTTGATGCTCTGTGTTTTGTGGCATCTCCCACTTCTAAAGGAATTTAGTCCCAATCCTTTATCCTGACACCCAGGCCATCAGTGTCCAGTTCTGCCTTCCTTGTATCGTCTGTCTCTTCTGCTTCTTCCATTGGTGTTGCCCAAGCTGCAGTATTTGTACCCACAGAGTCATGGGGAGAGTGTCAGATATGCAAAGCCTTAGGAAAAACAAACTACCTCTTTCTACAGTATGAATTTTACAAGTAGTAGGAAAAGGGGTTTTAAGATTTTTTTTCTTGATGACAATTTCAATATTTTTATAAATTATTATAAGCACTACCATGTTATAAAATGGAGTACAACAGAAAAAGCTTTTGATAAAGTCCAACACTCATTCATGATACAAATCCTGCAGGAAATCAGAGTAGATTATCTTTACCTCAATCTGATAAAAACCATCTATGACAAACCAGCAGCCAACATCAAACTAAATGGACAAAAACTGAAAGCTTTCTATTTAAAATCAGTAACAAGACAAGGATGTCCACAATCACCACTCCTTTTCAATATAGTTCTGGAAACATTATCCAGAACAATTAAAAGAGAAAAATAAGAGGAATAAGGATAAGAAAGGAAGATCTTAAATTATCATTAATCGCAGATGACATAATATTCTACATAGAAGACCCCAAAAGCTCCATTAAAAGACTTCCAGATTTAACAACCAAATTCAGTAGCATAGCTGGATACAAATTCAGTACTCAAAAGTTGATAGCACTCCTGTACACAAACAACAAACTCACAGAGAGAAATTAGGGGAAACTTCACCCTTCATAATAGCATCCAAAAAAAAATGTAATACTTAGGAATCAATCTAATGAAGGAAGTAAAAGATCTATACATTGAAAACTACAATACTCTGAAAAAAGAGCACAAGGAAGGTATCAGAAAATGGAAAGATATCCTTTGCTCATGGATAGGAAGAACCAACATTATGAAAATAGCCATACTAACAAAACTGTTATATAGATTTAATGCAATCCAAATCAAAATACCGTTAGTATACCTCATAAGGCTAGCAAAAAAATTCATTTGGAAACAGAAAAGATCTAGAATAGCAAAAGCACTCCTGGGCAACAAAGGCAAAGCAAGAGCATTACAATCCTTGTTTTATTGTTTGTTCTTTTTTTCTCTTTAAAAAAAGTAAAGAAATAAAGCACAATGTTTATATATGTGCTAAAGATAAAACATGAGGTCATTTTTTGCTGATAGGAGGCCAATTTACCAAGGCTATAGGGACAAAGGTGGACTTCTTGTGTACTAGATTCAAAGTACCTAGTACTACTGTGGGATAAAATTTCAGATGCATACATTTATCACCAGAAATGCATTTAGCTGTGTGGTGATCAGCAGGATCAAGAGTAATTTAAATGGAAAGAAACGAAGGGTTAGACAACTAATTTCAGTGACTCTGGGTGCTCTCTGACAAGACAATTATGATTGTGAGATACCCTAAGCCCTTCCTTCATGCCTATGAACAGGTCTTTGCCTTTCCTTTCTGCTGTCACAAAATGACTGCCATCGCTCCAGAAATCAAGTCCCAAGGCAGTTAAAAAACAAAGAGATAAATTATTGTTCTCATATTCTATTTTTATTAGGCAAAGTACAAACCTTCTCCAACTGTCTCACAAACCTTTAATGGCCAGGGCATTTACATGATCATATCTAGGTAAAAAGGAGTTTCTCACCATGAGTAAATCAAGCACCTCGGATTGAGCATTCTTCTTCTCCCATTTCAAACAACAGCAAGAACAAGATTCTGTTAATGAAGCGAAAGGGGACTAGATCCTGGGAGACATGTATCAGTGACTGCAACAGTAGCTTTCTTTTCTGCCATCCTTGGTCTATCACAGGCCTTGGTCCTCTTGGGTTTTCTGGTTGATCCTCCAGCTGTCACACAGTAGGGAGCCAAAAATGATCCCTTATCTTTTGTGCAGTAATAGAAACTGGCGATGTGCAGCACCACAGTCTCTCCCAGGCCGCCAACCACTCAGGCTCTCCATGGCAGGGCCTCCTGCCAGCTGAGAGCCAGCACAGAGATGGGCTGAAAGCACAGCCCTATTCAGCCCACACAGGACTCAGCTCAGGGAGCGGCAAAAGCAACTCTGCATTCAGATACCATATGTAACTCCATTCACCCAGAGAGAAAAAGGGAAGTTCTATGAAGGCAACTCTCAGGACACAGCTTCTGAACATTCAGAAAATGTGAAAATCTCCGCCTAATCCAGTAACTAAACTTCAGTGAACAGAATTTCTTTGGATTTCTGTATTGGTATCAGAACCAAGCAGTTTTTTCCTTGCTCCAGAGAGTTGTCCAGACAGGTGTGTTTAGGGCAACAAGGATCCCTTGATGGTCACAAAAGCACAGCCAAGCATCTAAAACTGAAACACGCTTTACTTCCCTACAGGTACATTTTTAGAAGACTCAGCCCTGTAGGGCTTGTGGCCTTCTCACTGGCAGCTACAGCTTCCTGGCTGCTCTGACTTCCCACCCCCAGAGACTGGGAGGGGCCCCGGCTCTTTTCCAGGGTTACTCTATGCCTGGCCACCCTTGGGTGCACAGGAAGTCACAAATGGGGCCAAAGAGAGAAAAGAGAGACCTGAACTTGAGAAGAAAAACACAGGCGGCCTCACCCCACCGAGACCTCACAAAGGAGCAACAAGAAAGACCCAAGAGGACCAAGGCCTCTGATGTACCAAGGATGTTAGCTGCCAGGAGAGCATTTCTGAATCATTTCTTAACACTTGGCAAGGAGGCATGGTTGTTTAAAACTGCTTTTGTAGCCAGGGAACTGGAAATATTATGTCTATAAACAACAATGGATTTTAACTTTCCTGTATTCTAGTAATTTTCACTCAAAATGTTGGAAGTTTTAAAAGAACACTCTTTGAGGCTAAAGTTTTATCTGTTCTATAAGTTACTTAACAAAGAAAGTCTCTAGAAGGGACAAAAATCTTCTTTAAATTCTTAATATCTTTTTTTAAAAAAAGCCACTGAGAATTGAACTCAGGGTCTTTAAACTGAACTACATCCCTAGACCATCTATGTATTTTTTATTTTGAGACAGGATCTTGTTAAGTCACTAGCTGGCCCCAGCTGGGCCTGAACTTGCAGTGCCTCAGGCTCCCAGAGTGCTGGAAGGACAAGTATGTGTCACCACACCTGGACCTTAATATTCTTAAGACCTTGAATCCTTTGCTATTATAATTCTAGGCAATCAGCCTGTATATTTTCTGATAAGCTCTTATATGTAACAAGCTAATATTTACTGAATGCTGACTCTATAACTGTGCTCTGTCCGATGGAAGAAACAATAGAAGTCTATTAGAAAGATTATCAGCCATTCACTTCATTGTATGGATTATGGTATTATGCTAATTAGTGCCACATTTCTTAGCCCTACTTCAGACTGATTACTTACATGAAGGCCAGCATTCACTGGATATTGTACACCTATCAAACGATGATGCAGATCAGTATAGATGTGGGTAAATGTGTTTGCTTTCTATGGCCACAATGACGAAGTACTTGTCACAAACCACAGCAGCTGCAAACAACAGATGTTTATTCTCTTACAGTTCTGAAAGCTAGAAGTCCAAAATCAAGGTGTCAGTCAGGCCATCCTCCCTCTGAGGACTCTAAGAGAGGGTTCTTGCTAGGCTCTAATTAACATAATACCATAATCCATACTATAATCCATCCAGCTTTCTGGAGAGCCAGCCATTCTTGGTGTCCTCCCTTGTCCTGTAGATGTGTCACACCAATGTTAGCCTCCATCATTACATGATGTCTTTTCTACAGCTCTGTGTTCAAATTTCTCTCTTTAATGTACAGAAGAGATTAGGTTATGGACCACCCTAATCCAGAATGACTGCATTTTAAATTGATTACATCTGTAAAGACCTTATTTTGAAATATGATCACATTCATAGATACTGAGGGTTGAACTGAACCTATCTTTTTAGAGGGATGCAATTCAGTGAAGTACCCTGTCCACATTATATAAAAAAATAATGAAATGCAGTTAGAGTTTTAAAATACACCTGCCAGATCTTTGGCACTCCTTTTGTAGAGTGTAGTCTTGTCCCTTCCCCTTGAGATCTGGGTGTGCTTGCTTCTCCTTTGACCTATAAGGTATGGCAGAAGTGGCATTCAAGATTAGGTCATAAAGAACCACACAAATTCTACATTGTTTACTGAAACACACACTCTCAAACCCTTGAGGCACCATATAAAAAGACTAGGCCAGGTACCCTGACACCATGTTGTGAGGAAACTTAAGCCAGTCAACAATCCCACCTGAGTTTGGAATTCCTTGGTATCTGCCATATTTGAAGACAGATACCTCTGGATGTTTCCAGACCCTTGGTATTCCAGTCATCTCTAGCCATTTTGGTTTCTCCAGATAAGACCCCAAACTTCTTAGAACAGCAGCAAACCAGGCCCTTGTCCTTTGTCTCAACTTCTCATAGAATTTGTGTAATAGAACACAATGGTTGCTATTTTGTACCCCCAAGTTTTAGGTTGGTTTTATATGGCAACAGATAATAGACCAAGATTTATAGAACATCATCAATAGTACAGTTACTTTTTTAAAAAGTATGAATGTGTGTGCATACACAGGAAAAGTCTAGAGTTTGACTCCAAACAATAAAAAAATGATCATTTGGGAAGTAAGGTAGAGGTAACCCTCTTCTTTACAGCTTTTTGTATTTTCTGTATTCTTTACACTGATGACATGTTGTTTAACAATTCATTTTCGTATGGGGAAAAAGTTCTCATTGAAATATGGTGCTTGTGTTTCCACAAGCAACGAAGGAACCCCCAAGGATGACTGGGGCCTTTCTCTCTTGTTTCCATAACCAATACAAATGCTTTTGCAACAAATACTTTTGCAGGTGAGCTTATATAAGGCCCCCCAAAGTCCCAAGGACTAAGTCTGGTGTCTTCAGGGATGGGTCCAAGACTTAATAGTAACTGAAAAGCAGACTCTGAAACTTTTGGGGCACTGTTCTTCTTCAGGTGGCCAAACCCAGAGCAAGACAACCATGCTTCCTTTGGAAATGGGAGCTAGTAGTGGTTTTGCAGGAGTGTAGAAAATAGAGAAGGCAAAACGGCAATGAGAAAGGCAGGAGAGTCTATGACAGGCATAGGTGAAGGTCTCGTGGTGTCAGTAATGTCTTTCCCCTGGCAAAGAAATTGACAGTTTATGCCTCCCCACTTACCAAAAGAGTGCCTTCTTGCCCCACAGAATTGGGCATGTGTGCTGTTAATGTCATTTCTACTACTGCTAGCAAAGTTTCTGACACAAAATGTGTCACTGGAGCACATCCTTTTCCTTCAAGGGCACAGTATTCAAAGGTTAACTACACTTCCTGCCAAGAGCACAGGCACAAATCTTGGCATGACAAAGGCCCTCTTAAATGGTCACACTTTAGAAACCATGGAGAAAAGCAAGGAGAAGCAAAAAGGTCACAAATGAACAGAACAGACCTTGTGACTTCCACAGAAAAATGCACTTGAATGGAGCCAAGGGTGAGTGAAGCATTATGAGCATGGTTTCCAAGGAAACACTGAATGCAAACAGAGCATCAAGGAGGAAGGCACTCATTAAAACAGAGTGAAAGTTCCCAAACCCTGGGACCAGCACTTTCTTTCCCAACAGCAGTTTCTCACTTCTAAAGAACAATCCAGACCAGGGACATCAGGCACAATTGCCATCAGAGAGGTGGAAGAAGCCCCGCAGACCAGGCAGGAAGTGGTTATCAGTGCTCTCTGAACAACACTAGGCCAACCTGAGAACTTTTGTGAGTATCCTATCCTCCAGAGCATAGTCACTCCATTTGCATCCCATCCCAGCCACTTTTGCTGAACTTGTGACCTTATGTGCACCCACCTATCTATAGGAAATCCTCTGGTTGTGTAGAGTTAACTGCTTATATGGCTGTGGCTTCCAGAAGGTGGGTAAGATATATAGGTAGAAATCACAGGAATTCCTTCCTGCTCTCTCCTTTCACTCTTGCTATCATAAAATGAAACATCTTCAATTACCAGCCCCTAGACTGCCCAACTTTAAGACTGTCTCTCTGGCTCATGGCCCTTCTGATTGGCCTTCACCATGTGTAAAGCTCTGACTGGATTCTCCACACTCTGTCCTTTGACAACTTTGTTGGCCCAGAAAAATCTCCAACTCATTACCTCATCATGCTTGTCATGACATCCAGGGAACAGTATATTCTCATCCATCACCTTCCCTTTGCAGTCACACATACACATACACACACACACATACACACACACACACACACACACTGAAGTCCTTGCTTATACTCCAAATGACTATATTTAAGTATAGTATTGTTCATAGCAGAAATTTGACAAATCCAAAGAAAGAGTGTAGAGTGGGACAGAATACCTTCTCAAGTCCTAGAAAAGACAAGAACAACAGAAGCTATATTTGACCGTGTTCATACAAGTGCTGGCAGGAAGGTGAGGCCACTCCATGAACTTCCCCGGTTTCTGGGGCCATACAAATCTGGGGCAAGATTTTCCTGAAGTAGAGATGAGGACTAACAATGGACTTAGGCTACTTTTAGTACAATGGCAACACCAGGTGTGGAGGAGATTAGGTGTTCAACAATACTAGCCCTTCTATTCCTTCACAGTAAGTCCCTTGCTGCGGGACCTGGGAGACACCTGTTTTCAGGCTTTCCTACACCTAGACTTTTGCCTTGATCTTCAAAGGAGGGTAAAGAGAAATGTCTCAATTTCAGCCTCACCCTTAAAACAAAGCACATACACTCCTCTGTGATTCCCTTCCCAGGATTCTGGGACTCAACTTCAACCCCCAAATGAAGACAGCACCTCATGACACATGGCGAAGAAACTCTGGATTCCTGAATGACTTGTAGAGCCAGGAACCTATCAACCCACTCTGAACCCCTATATGGAAGATAAAAAATCTTTTGTATCCTTTAAGTCTCTGTACTATAACATCTCTTTGTTAGGGTAACAAAACTAAGCATCTGTGACAAAGGCCCTAATGTTTACTGCATCCAGGCTTCTGTATCCCTTTGTCCACACAACTGAAAGATATCCTCACAAGACATTCAAGATGTCCAAGTACCAGCTGGTATTGAATCATGAACTGCTTTAAGTTCATCATCCAATTACTCCACATGACATACCTACCACTGCAGGCCATAAAATAGAAACTTATGCTCATTGGCTAGATTTTATAACAATATGGCTCATTTGATGAGTAAAAACCCAGACAGATTTGGACTGCACAGAGTTAAAAGTAAAAAGCCACACCACACCCTGACCAATCTTGACTTCCCATTCCAAGCCCCTCTTAAATGATATGTCAAGTTTATATATGCATGATGATAAAGTTTTTATAAGGAAAATAACAGAGTCCTATCATAGACATTTATACTTATAAGGATGAAAATATCTATTTGTTTTAAAAATTCTTTTTTAATTTTGCATTTAATATGTTGACAATTAAGTGCTTCAAACTGATAAAGAATATTAAAATAAACATAATTTATAACCACTTCCATCCTAGCAGTTCTACTTTTAGCCAATTAATCTATAGAAATACTCATGTAAATGTACAAGGGGTATATAAATTTAAATCTGTATTGATATTGCAAATACATCCAAATAATAATCTAACACATTATATTTCTAAGAATAGTTTATCACTTTGTTTATATTTTAAGTCATTACCAACAGCACTTACTGATACTTATTGTTTTTTTAATTTTGAGAAATTCAACAGGCTAAAAATTCATCATCTTAATATATACTTTGTTAATCTTTATTGAAAATAAACATTTTAAAATTTATTTAATTTTTATATTTCTTTTCTTCTGTAGAATTGTCAAATAAAATATTCTTTTATCTTTTCTGAATTCTTCAGAAGACTCACTTTATTTATTTGTGGTTTTTTTTTGGTACCAGGGATCAAACTCATGACCTTACACTTGCCAGGCATGTGTTTAAGCCACTGAGCTAAATTCCCAGCCTTTGAATTGTCAAATAATACTGGCACATGTATGAATGTTGGCATATTTGCCTAATTTTTTTTGAGTTGTCATTTTTGTACTAAGTATCGGAGTCATTTACAATGACTATTGTAACAATGACTATTGTAACTATTGCAACAATGACTATTGTAACTATTGCAACAATATGTTGCAATAATATGTCTTTTTCCAAGTTTGTCTTTTCAAGTTTGTTTATAGTAGTTTTTCCATATAAAAAGTTGTAATTTTTAGACATTCAAAGCAATAAAACTTTTCCTTTTTGACTCTTATAGTCATTTTGTGCTTGGAAAGACTTTTCCTTCTTCTCTTTTCCTAAGACTATATAAGATCACAACCTGTTTTCAAGATTATAAAAGTACATTCTAGCAAATATCCTTCATAAATGTTTATGGTTTTATGTTTTATAGATAAACCTCATCTATCAGAATTTACTACTCCATTGTAGAATACTAATTATTTTATTTTCAAACATGAAACCAATTGGCCCAATTTATTTATGGATAGTTACATCTTTTCTGTATGATTTAAGGATTCTATTTTGCATCTATTGTGTTTCCATATAAATTTGAACTCATTCTGGACTCCATATTCTGTGGTCTTTTTAGTTCTGTTCCAGAAGCATGCTATTTTAATTATTATAAATTTATAACACAGCACCAGGGCTATAGCTCAGTGGCACTGTGCCTGCCTATACAAGAGCAAGGTTGTGAGTTTGATTCCCAATACGACCCCCCAAAAATTGTAATATAGATTAATATCTGAAAGGCAAAGGACAAATTTCCTTAGTTACTTTGTCTATGAAGTGGTACATTTAAATTATCAGATAAAATTTAGCATCATTTTGGTAATTTTATGTAAAACCTTCTGGTTTAAAATAATTTTATCTTAAATTCAGAAATTAGGAAAGATTTGCATCTTTTGCAGTACTGGATCCACTTTTCAAAAAATTGTGCTCCTTCATTTATTCATTGCCTTTGATATTTTTATAAAATTTCACCTTATTTTACTTGTTTAATATTTATTATTCAATTTATTCCCAGGTGTCCAATTTTTGCTACTATTATGATAATGGACTTTTTCTCCTTAATGTTCAGAAATGCTTATTGTTTGAGTATAAATACCTGGGTTGAATTTCTTTCATAGTTAGACCTTTTTTTTTTCATCAAAACTATTAACTTCCAAAACAGTCAGGAGAATACTTCAAAAATTTTCAGAAAGTGAATATTAGATATGGTGGCAGTATAATTCTTCATACAAATATTAACCCATAGTAGTGAAATCTACATCATTCTGCAGCCTAATACTTTGCAGTTACATTTTTCTCAGCTAGTTCTTTCATTACAAAACATACCATCCATTTCACATACCATAAAAGCAGTACTGAGTGATGGAGTCATATATGTCTCCTCTAAGACTAAATGTATTTCAGTATGCCTGTAGACTCTGAAACTTTGCAGCTACCCAAAGTGCAGTTCCAAAGCATTCATGCATTTAAGTAAAAAGTGAGAAAGTCTCCACATGACCTATCATTCACAAAATAAAATAAAGTACAATTCATAGTGGCTACTTTGTAAAATATAGAACTTCTAGATCAGAGGTGGTACATTTATCTTCCCCCATCGAACATATTTGAAAAGCCTAGAAGGATATGTGAATAATGTGCACAGTACACTACCATTTGTGTGAAAAGGAGGAACACACCCCCATGTGTGCTTCTGTGTAACACAAAGCATCTCTACAGTGATGTATAAGACCTGGCAGCCATGGTAGCCTCTGGGGGAGCTGGGAGGATGCAGGTGAGTAGATTTATTTTCCATTAGGTATGCTTTGAACTCTCATTTTTCTATCATGTGCATATATTATGATTATAATCCCCTGAGCCAGAAAGATTTTGAAAGATAGTAATATTCAACGCTAGTGATGATATGGTGAGGATGATATGGGAATTCTTTAAATTTGCTGACAGTATATAATTTGGTACAATTATATTTGACATGTCAAAGCCTTAAAACAAAACTCTTATCTGCACCCCTGATTTTTTTCTATAGGATGGACTCCTAGAAGCAGAATTACTTTGCATGTGATAGAATCACCCCAACTTGTCCCCTCGAGTCCTAATCCCCAGAACCTGTGAACATGTGATCTTATATGGCAAAGGGGAATTAGGTTGCAGGGAATCAAGGTCACTATAGTCAGGTGACACTGAGGTGAGGAAATTATCTTGGTTTATCCACATAGATATAATAATCCGATATAATAACCATGGTCCTCATAGGTCAAAGAAGAAGGCAGAAGAGTTAAGGTCAGGGTAATTCAGTGTGAGATGGGCTTAACCAGCCATCTTGGCTTTGAAGATGGAAGGTAGCCATGAGTCAAGAATGTGAGCAGACTCCAGAATATGGGAAATGCAAGAAAATTCATTTTCTCCTAGGCCCTGAAGCATGCGTATAGCCCTACTAACATCTTATTTTTAGCACAATGACATCTATTCCAGAATTGTGGCCTCAAAATTTTAAGATAATAAATTTAAGCTATTTTAAGCTACTAAGTCTGTAGCAATGTTACAAGACAAACTGAAAACTAATATACTCTGTTAAAGTACCCATCTATGCTAGTAAAACACAGAAAAAGTAAACTGTTTTGCATGGGAATAAAAGTAAATTATGCTACATTTATATGAAGAAATCTTATGAAATCAGTAAACACTTGGTTTTAAAATCTGTGAAATGTTGATGAGGAAATATGAAGTTGAAAAAAGCAATTTATAAACCTGCTTCTAAGAGAGAGAGAGAGAGAGAGAGAGTTCAGCTGCAGAAAAAAGATCCACTTGAGCTATTACTAACAGATAAGGAATATAAAGAATCATATCCACATCAAATCTTGGGGAAGACAATAGGAGTGGACTCTTTGAAAGGGCTGCCAGAGTTACAACTACCTGTACTGGATCAAAACTGTGAAATGACAGATGGAGTCACTAGGCTGAAGACATACATTGGGCAGCCAGTATAAATCAGATGGGCCCTTTTTTCACAATCAGGATACTCTTCACATGGCATGGAATTAATCTTAACTGTAAACTTCATTGGATTAACAGATCCCTGGAGAGGTGTAGATTGGGAGGGCAGTAACCTTGTCAAGGAATAAATTCATTGACAAATTTGTAGACAGATGGGCTACCAGGAGATGAGGCCTCATTGGAGGAATTAAAACACTGGGAGTGTGTTTTTGAAGAGCATATCTTGTCACTATTTCCTTCCTTTCTGGCTCTTTCCTTCTCACTCTGTGTCCTGGAACCCATGAATTAAGAAGCTTTCCTTTGTCATATCCCTGCAACATATTTCTGCTTTGGAGCTAGCTGACTATGGATTGAAACCTGTGAAACCATAAACCACATACACCTCTCTTCCTTTAAGCAGTTACTTCAGATATTTTGTCCTAATGAAGAGATCCACACAAGGTATAAAGAATATTTAAGTCTAATCAATACATTTTTTCTGCCTTCATACTTGTAAAATATTTAAAAGAAACTCCAGAAAGAAATACCAAAGAACCCATCATCATTAAGAACAAATGCTCTGGAGTTAGATTACTTCAATCAAAACCCACCCAACTTCTTCCTACCATAGCCCTGCAACAAGTCACTCTGCCACCTTTGGCATTACCAGGGATAATGTCCATAACAAGAGCTGTCTGAGCACATGGAGAGAGAATGGAGGCCAAGCCCTCAGCTGCAAGTCTCATAAAATAACCTGTCTCAGTACATGGTAGCAGTTGTTTTCCCAACACTTTCTTGTACAAGTATTATGTATCATATAGTCATTTTCTCATCAGAAAAACAAATCTTCATTGCAAAACAATCCAAACTGGATATCAACCTTCCTCCTCTGCCCTTACCTCACCAAACACGGTCTGAAAAAAAAAATTTCAAATTCCAAAATGTGTTGGCTTGCATCAGGTCCTGTCAGTCTATATCTGCTTCCTGTTAACTAAAAGACTAAAGCCATACAAGCTCTATTTTAAAAGTACATGACAAGGGGCTGGGGATTTAGCTCAGTGGCACAAGTGCCTGCCTGGCAAGTGTAAGGTCATAAGTTTGAGCCCCAGTACCAAAAAATAAAATAAATAAAATAAAATAAAATAAAATAAAATAAAATAAAATAAAATAATAAAAGTACATGACAAAAAAATTTTTAAAAGCCAAAAATGGAAAGAACCTGAGTATTTTCACTTTCAAGCCTATTAATTCTATACAATGAACTTCTTCTTCAATGCGTTGTATAAACAGAATCCTATTTCAACTCTTTTTTTACAATTTCATTTAAAGAGAAAAAAATCAAAATGAAAAAGGTAGAAATTATACATAATTTCAAAAAAATAAACATTAAGAAATCACTAGTTGACAAATTATATACTGTCATCTTAGAAATAGTTGTTCAAGTTACAGAATTAAAGCACACAAAGTCAACATTCAAACAGAGAGACTGCAAACAGTTCTGCTCAATGATCCAACAAAAATTGAGTAATATGGTTACTTATCTTACACACTTAAACATACACGCAGTTATATCTGTTAGAGCACTTTCCTTTCCTCTCTTTTTTACAATAGC
>PVJX010021877.1:0-31322 GCA_004027295.1 Dolichotis patagonum | reverse complement strand
TCTAGGTGATGTGGGACACAGGAGGGCTGAGAAAGGAGAGGATATCCTTGAGGACATGGGGGGGGTCAGCGAGGAGGATGAGGCCCAGAGAATGGTGGCTCAGAGAGGGACGCCAGAAGGAGAAGGACTAAAGGAGGGGGGAGGGGAGAGACCGCTCAGAGAGGGAAGGGGTTTTCAGAGAGAAGGGTACCTTATGGAGAGGTAAAGGGCTGGAGATGGTGTGGGCTTCTCCAGAGCTTAGTGGGGCTAGGGCTTGGTGAAGGTCTGAGGTTTGTCGGGGAGCAGCAGGCTGCATGGTGGTGTGCCAATCTCCCTGGGCTGTTCCCTGTGGCTCTGCAGTCAGTCCCCGCTGCTTGTCACACCCCTTGGATCCCACAGTCAGTGAATATTGAAGAGATTCGAAGAGTGGAGTGAGTCTTCTCAGGTCCTGCTCTTGCCCACGAGAGCATGGGGTGGTAGGAATTGAGGGAGGGGATGGGACTCGATTTGGTGTCTACTTGGAACCTAATCAGGGTGGGTTTTGTTTATCTTTTATCAGTTGCCCAGTCTGATCTCAAACTCCTCACATTTCAGCCTCCTGAATAGGTAGAGCTACAGGCTGGTGCCCACACACCTGGCTTACCTAGGGTGTTGGGCTCATGCTCAACACTAGGATTGAGTTGAGATTTTTGAGTTGGGGTTGGTTTATGGCTAGGGTTGCAGATCTTAGTGAAGGCTGAAAATGAGGTTAGGTGGAGATAAAGAATGAAGGGGAAGTTGAGGTTTTTTTTTATTATAATTATTTTTTTGAGACAAGATCTCACAATATAGTCCAGGCTGGTCTTGAACTCACAGCAGTCCTTCAGCCTCAGCCACGTGAGTGCTGGGATTACAGGCGTGTGCCACCATGCCCAGCCATAGTTTCAGTTTTTTTGAAACAGTGTCTCACTATGTAGTCTAGGCTGGCCTTGAACTCACAGAGATCCTCCTGCCTTAGCTTCCTAAGGGCTGGAATTGCAGGCATGTGCCATCTTGCCTGACATGAAGTTTAGTTTCAGCTGGAGTTCAGTTGGTTTGACTTGGAGTTGGGGTTAAAGGTAAGAGGAAAGACAGACTTACTTGGGTTCAGGGCTGGAAAGAAGGTTGGAATTGGAGCTAGAATTTGATGGGCGATGAGGCTGGGAGAGGATTCTGGTTGGGCTTGGGTTTGCTGTTTGGCTTGGCCTGTGGGGGCTGGAGCTGAGGCATGATTAGATTTCAGTTTGAATGGCCCCAGGGCTAACCAGACTAGGAGAAAGAGCTTGTGGCCCTGCAGGGAGAGTGCCTATGGTTAAGATGTTGGAAGGGAGTTGACCAGAGGATGAATGCTTTTGAGAATCTTGGGTAGAAAGAATTCTTGGCCAACGGATTGACTTGGCCATAGTCACTCCCAGCCCATCAGCTGATTTTCAGCCCACGAAGAAGCCAGATCCTACCTCTTGGTACAAAAGCAGGTCCTCCTGGGCCTGGGGATATAGCTCGGCGGCATGGCATCTGTCTGGAAAGGTTGACGTCGTGAGTTCCACTCCTGGTACAAATAAATAAAAGAAGGTACTCCCGTGGTGAATTTCTCAAAGTCTTCTTCAGTCTCCTGTGGCACCCAAGAAACTGAGCAGCACCCAGAACTAGATGTAACATATGCTTTGGGAAGACATCAAGGGGCTGCACAGCTGGGCAGCAAAGACTTTGTGGTGCTGGGAGTGGCCAGACAAGGGGCAGAGTGTGGCTGTGTGGCCTGCAAGGGAGGCCCAGCAGGTCCTGAGGTGGGGAGGAGGCTTGGTGACCAAAGAAGCTAATCTTATCCACTGTTCTGAAACTAGGATGGTACATCACCTCCAGACCACTGTCGTCCCCTTCTCATCCCTTCCCTTTAGCCCTGGGAAGGCCCTGAGCCTTCCTGCATGCCTCTGAGGCTCATAGCCTGACAGTACTTCTGGAGGCTAAGCCAGGACAGCATCCAACTCCTCTGGAATGCAGAGGCCTCAGGAAGCCATGCGGCTTCCAAGCCTCGCTATGCCTTGCATGCACCAACTCTTGCAAGCTCTGCAGTTCTGAGAAGAACCAACAGGGGGCGTTGGTCCACCTTTTCACTTGATTTCCTAGTCTTCCTGGAAGTTCGTTTAGAAAGCGCCTACCTGAGCCTGTCCAGCATCCTGAACTTCCCCGTGGGCGTGTGCTTGTCACTACCGTGACTGCTACTGGACTTCTATCTCTGTGCACCACAGAGATAGTACTGACAAAAATTTCCAGGAGGTCAGTTTCCTTCCTGAGGGGTGCAAACCAGGCCTGATTCTTACCTCCATCTGGCAGGAGTCTGCAGGGCGTTGTGGTGAGGGTCAAATGGGCCACTCCTTTATAGCTTTTACCCTTTACTCCTCTGCAGCAGTTTCACTCCATCCATGTGACCTCTGTGTCAGCCCCATCCTTGTCAGTGAAGAAAAACTTTGCAAAACCAGTGGTCCTCTTGGCACTTAGAGGGAAGGTGGATTCCAGAGTCAGAGAAGGTACAGGAGGCAAAAACCCTTGGTAGGAGGCTTACTGTGGGCCTGGGCTGGACATTGCTGCTCTCTGGAGCTCTGTTTCTTCTCCAGGAAAAAGGGAATCAAAGCACCCATCTTGCCAATTTGTGCTAAAACTTAATTAAATAAAAAAGAGAATGAAGTAATTAGATGAGGCCTTGCATGTAGGAAGTGCCCAGTAAATGTTACTACTATTAATTGAGAGGTGGCTCATACGAAGAAATACCACCATAGACCTGTTTGCTGCAAGGTCTGGAATAACAACATTGACTTTGGAGACAGGGAGAGAGAGCGAGAGCGAGAGAGACTGAGACTGAAAAGTATGCATGTGTCTGAGTCAGACATTAAGTGACTTAACTTTTTCTGGAAATTGATTTTGGTGCAAGTTACCCAGAGGAATTGCTGACCTGAATTCTGAGAAAATAACAATAATGACACTATCTAATATGTCTTGAGCTCTTACTCTGTCCTAGGAACTGCTCAAAAGTGCTGTATATATATATTAAATCATTAAATCCATAACTGTCCTGTGAGGTTTTGCAAATGAGGAACTCTGTACCTCCATTAAGGGACTGAAGTGACACAGCCAGTTGAAGTGGCAGAGCTGAAGCCAGGTGATTGGCTTCCAGAGACAATTAAGGGTATATGTGCTATCACTGAAAACTTGTTTGAATTCCTACAAGTATGTTTGGATTTCATGGCAGGGGCTCTGGTTCAGCTCCTATGGTCCTGGGCCCATGACTGAGAAATGCTATCGCTGTGGAAACGTAATCAGGCTCTGGATCAGGAATTTGTACCTTCTTCTTTTCCTTGCCATAAATATTAGGTAGTGTCCTGGTTTTAGTTCCATCATTATGGTTGGGAGCAAGGTTTACACCTTAACCTTGGAGAACTATAGACATTGCGTGCTAACCGATTATAACCACTGGAGCTCTTTAACCTTGGAGAACTATAGATAAAATCAGCACCGTCTTTCAGGTTTCACTGAGGGCTGAGGAAACATGAAACTGAGAGCCAGTACACCTTTACCCTTGTGTGGATTAGGGCTGAGATGTTTGCATTAAGGGAAACCTAGGCCAGGCCCTGCTGCTGAACCCAGAACAGCATGGGAGAGGAGGGCAGGCAGTGGTCTTGTGGACAGGAAGCTGCCTCTCAGTTCCGTCTTCTCTCCTAAAGGCAGGGAGAGTGCCTGGGGCTTCCGGTGGCAGCCGCATATCACCGTGCCATGGAAAGAGGAGTTGTGTCTCCTGTTCATGATGGAAGTGGAAAGCTGGGTCAGTAGCCAGAGTGAATCAAAATGACAGCTGCTCCTCCTGGGGTCTTTCTGAGGACCTCACCTATGTCTGTTAATGCCTCCTCCTTCTTGCGTCATATCAACCTCATGTGTCCTTCTCCTGTGGGTCCACCACAGTGCTCTTTGTGGTTCCCCTCTGAGGATGCACAAGGCCTCCCCAGGTTGGCTCAAGGCAAGAAGCAGGATGGGGTGTGTGTGTGTGGGGGGATCATTAAATGTTTTTTGCCTTCTGGTCTTGAGATCTCTGGCCAGGTGGGGAATAGCCTCCTGGTGTTCTTCTGTCTCCAGTTGCCTCTCCTTGGGTTCTGCTCCCCTAGATGCTGTCCCAGGTTGCAGTAGAAGGGAAAGAGACCCAGCATAGAAACCTAGGCCCAAGGCCTGGCTCTGCACTGGCTTGCTCTGCATTGGCATGAAGTCATTTCCCCTCTCAGGACCTCACTTTTCCTATCTGCAAATGAGGAAGTTAAATTTGATAAGGCCCATAGTGATTGGCAGCCTGAGCATTCTTTGAGCTGTGTTTCCTAGGCACTGCCCTCATCAAGAACTTGCGATGGCTCCCACTGGTGTCTGGAGAAGATTCCAGAGAGCACTGCCACGGGAGTGGAACCCATTCAGAGCAGATGCTGGGTTAGGATCAGCACTCCTGACTTACAGTCCAGTGCTTTTCCTACAGAGCTAATTCCTTGACCTGGCATTCAGCACCTCCCCCAAGATCTTCCAGAGCCTCCTGCCCACGGCTCTGTCATAGCATTGCCTCT
Organism: Dolichotis patagonum; assembly: GCA_004027295.1. Classification (NCBI taxonomy): domain Eukaryota; kingdom Metazoa; phylum Chordata; class Mammalia; order Rodentia; family Caviidae; genus Dolichotis; species Dolichotis patagonum. The sequence goes on along the minus strand of PVJX010021877.1, from coordinate 26,733 downwards.
TTCCAGTCCTCTCACCTGGGGTCTTCTTGCAATCATGAGCACATACTTTTGCTTCTGCTTTGTGCCTCTCTTCATATGATCCCTCTCCCTGGAAAGCTTTACAGTCTTTTCTGTTTTTCAAATCTTGCGTTAAATGCCATTTCCTCCAGGAAGAATTTCTGGAGTCTTCCATCTGTCCTCCTCCACGATCTTCCCTTCATCTGAACTCTCTTGAGGTCCTCTCCCCATAACTTCCTCTTCCCTGGTCCCATTCCTCGTTCAGCCCTACTTCTGGCCAGTCGTACAAACACATGAGCTCTCTCCTCTTGGTGTCTGACAGCAGGGGCCTTCAGGAGATACTGTCTCAGTGTGAAGGAACAGAATCCATCCAGCTGTCTGTTGGTCTTATTTTGTTCTCTAGGAACACAAATTTCAGGTAGGAAAAGGCCTTTGTTGTTTTTTGAGATTGGATCTTGCTATGTAGTTCAGGGCTGGTCTAGAACTCACTTTGTAGCCCAAGGTGAGCTTGAACTCATGGTGATCCTCCTACCTCAGCCTCCTGAGTGCTGCGATTATAGGTGCACTACCATATCTGGTCTAGGGAGGGGTTTTAATTAAAAGAATTGAAGAAGACCACTGGAATCACACACCAGAGGGCCAGCCATGAGAGTGAGGGAATTAATGTGGGGTGCTGACCACACTGTGGTAGTCCCTTTCTTGCTCTATCACTGAATCTGAGCTCTCTGCTGGAGAAGACACCTCCTGTTTTCCCCTCTCACAAGGTAATAGAGCTTGCGCTCTATCCTCCCTAACATGGGACTTCAGGGGCTTGGAGGAGGTGGCAGGCGGCAACAGGACGCCAGGGGGCAGCATTGAGCTTCACACGGTCCAGACTGCCCGCTTCCGTTCTCCTACTGGGCTCGCGACAGCCTAGCCAGGTCGTCCAGCTCCGCGGCACAGATGGGGCAACAGCCAGTGGAGGGAAGGAGAAGGGTGTGCAGCGACAAGCACGGTGCTTTCTTGTTGGATTAAACAATGGCAGAATGAAGATGTAGGAGTGGCATTCTTTTTTGGGTTGAAATGAGCTTCCGGAAAAGGATGACAGACCCCAGTTCAAGGGACTGAGTAAAAGGGAAGCTGCGCCCTGGGCCAGGCTTCTGGTCCCCACTGTGTCTGAAACTGTTGTTTGGGTGTCGGCAACCTCCCCCTACCCTGGCTCCAGGCCTCACCCTAGCTCTGTCTCCTGAGACCACCCTGTCTTATTTGAACTCTCCCTGGTCTGTGTGAGCAGGGCAGGTTACTCATCTTCTCCGAGATTCTGTCTGTGCAAGTTTCTCTGAGATCTGTATGTGGGTGCTAGTGGAACAACACCCCCCGCCAACGGCACATCATCTGCCTCTTCCCTTCTCCATAGGTAGGTCCAGGTCCCACTCTGTCCCCTCAGAGGCCTTGGCCAGGTCACCAGCTCTTCAGAGAATTTGTAAGATGGAATTAAAAATCCCACGTGCCACATACCTGGGAGGGGACAGACCCCACTCATGGGAGTGTAGCAAATAGGAGGGACTTGGGTGCCTCCTCCCCAGCATGGGAGCGTTTGTGGGGTGAGAGGTTGCTGAAGTCTGGGTGTCTGAGTCCGGAGTGGTTATGCAGGACTATAATCCTAGAACTTGGGAGACTGAGGCAAGAGCTTGGGCTACGTAGTGAGTTTGAGGTCAGTCAGGACTACAAGGCAAGACCCTGTCTCAGCAAACCAATCAACCGACCAACAAGTCTGGGTGTCAGTGTTCAGAACCCATGGGAAGAGTCAGTCCCTTCTGTGGGAGACTGCAAGAACCTAACCTGGGTCACCCCAGAGGAGGAATTTCGCTCTGAAGCAGGAAAATTCTAGGGGTGAAGGGTGGTTCTACACAGGCAGCACCTGAGACCCCTCACTAAGGCTCTTTAGGAAGAGGCCTGCAGTTCTGGCCTCATTTCTGTGCCGAGGGATGAAAGGTGAGAACTATCACCTTTCTGGGCCTCAGTTTCCCTTCTAGCTCCTGCACAGGCAAAGGGTGCCCGCGTGAGACCTCTCCATATTCAGTTCCAAGGCTCGCAGGGTGCAGGAATCCCCGGTTCGTCCCTCAGCCGACGCCCCTCCCCCACCCCGGGGCAGGCGGACCCACCCAGGCACCCGCTCGGGGACCCAGGCCCTGCCGAAGCCCGGCTCGCCCCCTACCCGTGCGCCCCGCCCCGCCTGCCGCCTCTCCCTGGGCGCCCGCATTAAAGCGCATATGCAAGCCATGAATTATCAACTGAAAGGAGTCAATTACCGGCTCTAAAAACGAGTGTCTGCGCCCGGAGCGCCCGGGGCCATCCGCCTATTTACGGAGCGCTCTCCCCCGCCCCACCGGGGAGGGAAAAGCCGCAGACCCGAGCCTGAGACGGCGCGAGTGGCGAGCGGGGAGGCCGGGCTGGGAAGCGGGGCGCGGGGCGAAGGGCCGCCTGGGGCTCAGCCGGCCAGGGGCGGAGAGGACCGGCCACTCTGGCGGGAACCAGGCGGCGGGCTGCGGCCTCGCCCTCTGCGGAGGTGAGGAAGGGCCCTGAGGCGGGCAGAAGGGTAGGAACGGGGAGGAGGTGAGGATCGGCCCGATGGGGCTAGATGTGGGGGTGTCTGCGTGGACGGTCAGCAAGGAGCGAGAAATGGTGAAAAACAACCACAGCGGGCTCAGGAAGTCCTGCCCCTCCCCAGCTGTTTCGTCCTCTGGAAATGCTTTTCCTGTCTGACTCCTCCTCACCCTTTGATTCTGCATCTCCCTGGCTTCTATACCTGCTCTTCTATTCCACATCCAGACCTGACTTCCCTGCCAGTTGGTGGGTGTAGGAGCAGGGTCTTGTCCACCTTGCTTAATGTCTCCTGTGGAAGGTGCCCCCCTAATATTTGCTTTTTGCGGAAGAAAGGGAGAGAGGAGGAGGAGAGAAGGAAGTGAGCTAGGGTAGAGGGGACTGGCCCCTCCCTTACAGAATGGAGGAGGAAGACTTCAGCCAGACACAGTGCTGGGGTTGGGGGGTGAAGAGAGGCCGTGAGGTCACAGCAGGGGTCCAGGGAAGGAATGAAAGTCTAGCGGGAAAGGGACCAGAAGCCTAGTATCACCAACCCAGCAGGTACCCCATGGCTGTGCCCTGAGGGTCCCTTGACATCCTAGGCCTGTTCTGGAAAAAGTGGGGAAGGCACCACCCCCCAAGAAACTAGGAAAGGAGCAGGACCTGCAGGGGGCAGGGGGAAGAGTGTGGGCTTGGACTGAAACAGTCTTTCTCTCTTCCAGTGCGATCACTTCTGAACCTCAGGTGCCTTGTCTATCAAATGGGCAGGGTGCTGCCCCCTTGCCATGAATGTCCTCACATCTGCATAGTGTTTTCCCTAAGTCCTTATTCTCATTGACCTGAGCTAAGAATATGAATAACCGTCATTTACTGAAGCTTACAAGGCACCAAGCACGTTTTAAAGGGGCCATCACTGCACTCCTCACAGCTTTCAGAGGCTGCTACATCACTGCCGATGATGAAACCCGAGGCTGAGATCAGGAAGTGGCAGCATCGAGTCCGAAGCCAGCTCTGACAGCAGAACCTCTGGGAGTCTCCTCGTCCTGCAGAGCTTCTGCCCAGTCCTCACGGCCCCTCTAGTCTGGCTGAGTCCAGATCCACAGCAGAGTGGGGCTGGGGGTCACCAGCGAGCAGGGCAGCGCAGGTCTGGAAGGGGCGGCCCCTGGAGTCTTGTTCCTGCCATGGTGTGGGCCGGGCGTCCAGGCTGATGAGTCTGTGACCGCCATGCCATTAGCAGGCAGCCAGAGGGGGTGTCTGCGAGCGCCAATGCTGGGGTTCCTGCGCCACTCGCCTATTAGTAGCTGGTGGCTTCACGGTGATTTATTGGGGCTTCTTCATTTCCCCTTGGTCCGCTATAAACATATTTATACCACCAGAGTGACCGATAAATTTCCCTTATGAATCCTGTTATCTCCCCTATTAACCATCCGTCACCTTTTATGCGGCCACAGTGGGCCAGGCCAGGGCACCAGGGCTGGGTGGCCCACAGCCCCTTACCCCTGTGAACTCTTCACCTCCCCCATGCTCTGCAGACTGGCGGCTGCCACTGCTCTCCGGCTGCTTTCTAGGGTGGGACCAGACTTCATGAGGCAGGGCTTTTGAAATGTGGCTTTCTGCAGGGTCTAAGAATGGGGAGCCCCTCTTGGTGCTCTCTGGAATCTCTCCTACAGTGGCTCTGGCTTTCCCTCCTTTAAGTGAGCCAGATTTTCCTGGAGCTGCTCTGCTTCTCCTGTCTCTACTCTCAACTCTCAACCTCATCTATCTCTGTGCAGCCAAAAAATAAGACACAAGTGTGGTGGCACACTCCTGTAATCCCAGCACTCAAGAGAATGAGGCAGGAGGACCTTTGCAAGTTCAGCCTGGGCTATAAAGTGAGTCCAAGGCCAGCCTGAATTGCATAGTGGGACCCTGTCTCAAAATGACCAAAAAACCCAGTGTGATGACAAGAGATGCCAGCTGGCATTGGTGAGCACCCCGTCTCTGCCAGTCTTTTCCTGTATGTGACTCTATGTGATCTTCCTCACAATCTCAGATGTTTATTGCTCCATTTGTCCGATGAGGCTGAGTAAATAAGGCTCAGAGATATTTAGTGATGAGCCTTAGGTCACCCAGGTGAGGGACAGAGCTATAATCTGAGGTTTTCAGTCACTGCAATATACAACCTGTCAAAATGCTATAGGTGGGGAGAGGTTCATCCAAAAAGTTAAAAAGAAAAGTTTTTCAGCAGAGTGTTCTAGGGGGAGGGAGGTGGGGTGCCCGGTAGAGCAGGAAGTGACTTCTGTTTCTCTCCAGTCCAGTTGACTTAACTTGGACACGTTAAGCCCCCAACTTCTGGGTGTAGCAGGCAAGTTCTTTACAAGCCTTAAGGCATCTGTCTGGCCACATCTGAAAGGGACCTGATGCATGGTCGGTAGGCCGGGGCCTGGCTCAGACCTTCTCAGCTGTGTTCCTGCGATGAAGCTCCACCATCTCCAGGCTCGGCTGTTGTGAGAATGGAGTTCTGTTTTTTGGAACATGGCTGTGTGTGGGTGTGAGTGTGGGGTGTACACGGGAATCCTGTTTCCTCCCCCTTCATCCACCAAGTCAACTGGAACCCTATGGAAAGCCCCTCTGGGGTTCAGATGACCCACATCCTCCATGGGAAGCCAATCTTGAGATCAAGGTCTACTCCTCTGAGCCCTGGTATTTCTTCATGAGCTTAAGGGGAGTGGACCTAGGTGGGTATTTTTACTACTATTTTATGAACAAGGACTCTGAGGCCCAGAGAGGGGCAAGAACTGAACCTTGAGTTAAGGCGTGTGACTGGGAGAAGACTCAGCAGCATGAGGCAGAGAGGAGCTGGAGGATGGCATTTGCAGTCTGCCCGCTCTGCATGGCCATGGGTGGGGGTGGCTGCAGTCTCAGGGAAGTCTTGTTACTCTTGTCCCAGAAGCAGTGCCCTGGGTGGTCGGGTGGGGGGTGGCCGGGGAGAGGGGATTATGGGCTTAGCATCCCAAGTAACAGATTCTCCTCTGAAAGGAGGATGTGGGAAGGTCATTCTGGCCATTCCCCTGCTTCCCATGGTCCTGTGGGAAGAGCTGTTGGCTCTTATGTTGCCTCCCCACACCCTAGCACTTGGGGGAGACAGCCCATGCCAGGGGAAGGAGTCCTGAGTTCAGGCCCCACTTGGCCTGTGACCTGCTATGCAATCTGGAGCATGTCTGGCCCTTTCTGGGCTTTACCCCTTCGACAGTCTCCAGCTCAGGCCTGCTGTGTGCCATGAGGAGAGTCCCACCCTTGGACTAGAGCACCTGAAAGGGGGGTCTTGGGGATAAGCAGGCCCCCAGCCCCAGATGCTTTGGGGGCCTTGCCTGCAGCCCTTCTCAGCTTTGCTGTCTTGGCTGCCTACTCTCCTTGCTCCCCTCCCTCTCTCCTTCCACTTGCCTTCCCAGTGCTACCATCTGTCTGTCTGTCCCCCTTTATCTCTGTTCTGGCAGCCCTTCCTCCGCCTCCTCATGTCCTTTCCTCTCCACAAGGTTGGCCTCCCTGGGGTGGGTGTAGGGCCCGGATCATGTGTGAGAGAATGTGTGTGTGCGCTGCCTCCCTCTGCCTCCCCCCCTTAGTCATTTTCAATGTCATAAATTTCCACGTCTCTCTCCTCCACTCGGCTATTACCTGCGCCTCCGTCACCGGGCAGTGCTCCCGCTCCCAGATGGGCTAGGCCATCTCCATTCTGCAAATGACTCAGGGAGAGAGAGGCAGGGAAGGAGGGAGAGAAAGGAGCCGAGAGACATGAGAGATTGAGGGAGAAGATGGGTGAACAGAAGACAGAGGCAAGCAGAGAGGGAGAGAGAGGCAGCCCCAAAGGGCTCAGCCCCTTCTCTCCTCCAAATACAAAGGTCATTGCAAACAGGGAGCCTGCCTGGCACCAGGGCAGGACAGGTGGCAGTGTGCTGAGTCTGGGGGTGGAGCCAGGCCACCAGCTCTGTGCCTGCCCAGTGTGGGCCCTGCTGCAGCCTCTCCCCTATACTCCCATTTCTCTGGTCAGCTCTTGACAAACAGACCACTACTCCATCTAGAAAGGGGGCCCTTTGCTGGGCAGCTTAATAGGGCTTAGGGTTCCACAGTAGAGAGGAAGCTATCCTCTTCCTTCAGAATTGGGGCTCTGGGTACAGGACTCTCCACAGACTGGGTTTCTCAGGACCATGTGAAATGTCTCCCTGTATTCTGTGTTTGCCTCTGCTTTCTCAGGCCTGGTCCTTTGGATGGGAGCTGGTTGAGAAATCAGACAGCCTGTCTTGGGCACTTCTAGACATCCCTGTGGGGAGGAAACAGAGCAAAGAAGGGCCAGAGCGGCCAGGCTAAGGGACCCACGGCCCCCAAGGTGCTGCTGGGAAGGATGCAGTGGAGCTCCAGCTGGTGCTGCTGCTGATGTGAGTGATGGCCAGTGGTCATGGGAGGGCAGCCCTGCAGCTGACAGTAGCCTCCTGAAGCACTTTGAGCCTTCTGCTCTCAATACTTCCAATTGTTCCTCTGCTCCCCAGGGTGACTGAAAAAAATGCAAATATGATTATGTCTTTTCTGGCTTAAATCCTCAAACAGCGCCACATCTTATTGAGAGCAAGATGAAGTCCCTTCTGGTTCCATGCTTTCCCAGGCTTCTACCTGCTGACAAGGCGTAGGCCAATGGTGGTGAACCTATGGCACGTATGCTGCAGTGGGCTGTTTGCATCATTGAAAGGCTGAAGGGTTTGCCATCACTGCCCTAGACTGTCCACCCAGGGCCTTTGCCCTATTCTCCTTGCACAGAGCTGGCTCCTCTTCTCTAGCCCAAATGTCACTGCACAGGGAAGCTGACCCCGGTGACTTCATCAAATGACAGGTGACCCCTTTCATCTCTATCATATCTTCCTGAATAATTATTTTATGATTCTTGTTACATATTTTGTTGTTACTTGTTTACTTAGCTGTTTTCTTGTTTAGTGTCCAGCTCCTCTGATGGACAGTGTTTGTGCTGCTCATCAGAGGCAGCACCTGCTACAACATGAGTCTTCAAGAATCATTTGTTAGGCAGGTATGGTGATGCATGCCTGTAATCCCACAACACTCTAGGAGGCTGAGACAGGAGGATCAAACATTTGGGTGGGAAACCTAGTGATTTAGCAAGACCCAATGTCAAAAAATAAAAAGATTTGGAGCAGTATTTCAATGAGACAGTACCTCTAAATTCCATACCTGGGCACAGTACCCCAGGCTGGACTCAGATTCACTGTGAGCCTCTTGCCTTGGCTTTCCCAGTACTGGGATTACAGGTGTGCACCACCATGTCCAGTTTTAAAAAAGTATTTATTGAATAAATGATATGAATAATATCAGTGCATTTTCTTGACTGGTTTGGATGGAGGATGGATATTGGGATGGATATTGAACTAGATTAGTGACCTCAGATCACTGTCCATCTAGTGAAATTTGTTGAAATCTCAATATGACAGATCATAGGGAAAGACCTCTTGCCTGATGCTGGGAATTTAGCTTATGATCAGGGTCAGGCTTCAAAAGAGAGTTTTCTTTATTAAAGCCACACCCTCATATTGGACTCTCCCTATCTCTGGGTACACACACACACACACACACTCCTCTCCATGCAGAGTGGTTTAACATAAGCCACACTTGTACACAGAGTCCCTCAGAGATGCTCATACACACCAAGGCACACAGAGGACAAATCTGGTTACACACATTCCCACACATACCAGACACTCCACAAGCACACTTGTGAACAGACACATAAACACATATGTACATGTTCCTACATATATGTGCTTATGTGTGCAGAGTCATCCAAAGCAGCACAAACACTTAGATATCAAGAGAAGACACCTGTTCACTTGCCTTCTTGCTCTTGATCCATTCCATGGAGAAACAGCCCAGGCTCCAAGCTCCCCTCTGGCAGTGGAATGCACTACATTGAGGGGTCTGCACTCTCTGGTCTGACCTGTGTGTGTGTCGCGCGCACACACACACAAACACACATACACGCACACAAAACCTGCCCCAGCACTCTGCTTTGACAGACTCAGACTTCCGAGGGTCTTCTCTGTGGCCAGAGGCAGCCTCAGTGGGAACTGGGGTCAGGGCTTGGTCCACGGACAAGGTCAAGGTCCACTGGGTGACTGGGATGAAGCTCATCTGGGACAGAGGTCAAAGGTCAGGGATTGAGATTTTTCTTAATGACCTGTCTCTGCTCACAGGTGTATCCACCCCCATGTGTGGCACCCCAAGGAGCTGCTGTCAGGGCCAAGACTCAGGGTCCTCCTCATGAGCCTCTGCAGCTGGCAGAAGGTGGGGGGGCAGGTGGGGGCCAGGCCTGGGCAGATAGCTGTGAGGTACGTTTCCATCTCCGCAGGTCGGGCGGGCGAAGCCATTTCCAATCTGCTCTCTATCATTTTCAATATCATTAATCCCAGACACTCTATTTTCCATGCCTGCGCAGCCAGGCCCCCGAGTGTGCGCTGTGTAAAGTGACACATATTCATCACCAGCTTGTGGCGCCGGCGCCGACGCTGATACAATATTAGTGTTGCCCCCCCGCTTGGGGCCCGCTCCGCCCGGCTCCCCGATGGCACGAATCCATCACCTGGAGCCTGTGTCACTTTCCCCAGCAGCCACATTTGTTTGGGCACTTAGGAGGTAATTGCAGCACATTAGCCGGGGTGGGCAAGGGTGCCGGCCCCTTGAGGAGGGGAGGCTGAGGCGTCTTCTTCACAGCTGAAACCCATCCTGGTCTGGTCCAGCTCCTGGGCTCTGGCTGGACTCCTAGAATCTTGGATTCTTGCTCCTACAAATATGTGCTTATGTGCGCGCATAAGTACCCATAAGTTCTGGAGAAGAACTCCATATGGGAGAGGCCCCAATTCTGGGCCCAGCGGGAAGCCATAGAAGGGATCCTCTTCTCCCTGTGAGCTCTAGCTGGTGCTTGCTCTAAATGAGGCTCAAACTCACAGGTGAGGGCTTTGAAACCTTTTCTTGCCAGGTCTTCTCTATGCCAGCACTGAAATTCCAGTTGTGGCAACACCCGTTCCATAGCGAGAGGGGTTGGGAGTAATGCAGGAGGGAAGAGACACTTCCTGGTCCTCAGAAGCCCAACTCAAAGGTATAATCTGGCCCTGCTCTGGAAGCCTGGGTCTGAGAGGAGAGGCCCTACTGTTAGCAACCCTGTCTGAGTCCAGCTGGAAGGGGATGTTACAGCATGACCACTAGAGGTGGCCCAGGTCAGGGTTCTTTTGGGAAGACTGCCTGGAGGTGGTGAGATTCTGGACAAGGAGGCCCAGAGCGGCTGCAGCAGAGGGAGGAGCAGCAGCCAGCGTCATCGATTTGAGCACAGGCCAAACCATGGGTTCCCCTGCTCCAGTCCGCAGGCCTAACACCCATTAACCTCGTCAGCAGACAAACTGCCCGTCTTGTCAAATTCCCATTTAAAATGCAAACTCGATTTGACAGAGTAAACCGAGCAGAGGTGGGAGTGGATAATCCAGTGGAGGCTCATTAGTGAGGCCCAATGAGAGGGGCCTGCTGGGATGGCCTAACGCACCCGCCATGATGAACCTCCAGCCCATTAACATCCACCATTACTGGATACTCCAACTCACATGCCCTGCCTCACCCCCTCACTGTCTTACCCACCTCAAGGAGTCAAAGACCTCAGCTGCCTACCACTTCCTCTAGCAAGGTCTATCTGAGGGCTTTCAAAGTGTGAAGAGCTGGGAACATCTCTGCCCCTCTGCTTGTCCACTCAGTGGCCTTTTGCAGCAACAACAGCAACCATCCCCTCCTCAGTCTCCACTGGGACCCCGAGTGTGTCTTGTCCTTACGGGATCCTGACTGTGGGGTCCTGTGAGTTGGCATTACAAGCTCATTTGCAGCCAAGAATCTCGGGGCTTGGGGAGGTTGCCCAGCTAGAAAGCAGCACTGAGTGCCCTTGAGCCAAACTTTCTCAGACTCCAACAGTTACTCGTGACCACTCTGCTGTGTAGCTTCCTGGGGTTGTAAATGGTTGTTGTTTCCTTTGCTTCTGGAGGTTCAGTGCTGCCATTAGCTGGGCAGGCCTAAGAAAAATGAATTCTTTTTTGAGCCTCCGTCTGTCTCAATCTGTAAAAAGTGGGTAAGCAACAGCTATCCAGTCCAAGAGAATCAGTTTACGGTTTAAGGAACCCTAACAACGACTCCAGAAATATCTGCAGACAACTTAGCGAGAGGTTGGGGGAGGGAGGGATGAGTAAGAAGGGGAGAGAAAAAAGTTTGCTTTCTCAGGAGGCAGCGCATGAACAGACCACAGGGACCTCTTGGACTCTAGGCCCTGGAGACCTGCACACGAACCTCCTCCTGCTCTCTGAGCTCCACACCCAAGCCACTCTAGTCTGTCACTCTGGTAGTCACTCCAAGAGCCTAGAGTGGGGCAGACAGTGTCCTCCCCTGGTAAAGATGGTGTCCTGGGGCAGAAAGTCTTGTCCACCTGGCCACTGCTATCTTCTCTGGGTGGCAGCCAAGCTGTTGTTGCCTGTTTGTAATAATTGGAATAATGGATGATTAAGAGGCTCAAGAGGGCAGCTACAGAGAGTTAATAGGCTGTTGCCCCCCCCTTCCCCTGGGTCACCCCAGCTCTGCTACCTTACGGGCGCCTACCTGTAGCACCTCTAGCCAGGCTGGGTCTACAGCAGTCACTGCTGCCACCTGGAACACTGGGCTGCCTGGTCATACTGCTGGTGTAGGGTTGGACACTTTGCGTTGGTGTCCTCTCTGGGTCACATGAGCTATCACTGGCTTTATAGGAAGAACCTCCTTAGCCCTAGTCTCTGCCTGTCTCCAGTGTTATTGTTCTGTACTCATCATTTCCTACCATGATTCCTCCATAGTACAGTCCAAATGTCTCAGCTGATATTCAGAGCCTGTCACAACTGGCCTCAGTTTACCTTCCAGTCTTTTTTATGGCACAGAATTCCCTGTAAACTCCTATATTTCTGCCTTTGCCAGCTTTGAGTTACTCTCATATCCTTGTCTGCACCCTCTGTGGACTCAGCAGCCCCTGAGTGTTGGGAGGCCTCTTCCTTTTCAGCCTCTCTCTGTTCTATCCTTGCCCTGTGCTAGCAGTGGGCCGGGTGGCAGCACTGAGGCCCTGGACCCTGTGTGCGGGTAGCCACAGAGGAAGTACGGGGTGGGTAGTGTTCTCAGCCTCCCTCCAGTTGTCTGCCAAGCTATCCTCTGAGGCTGGCCTAATTCCCTTCAGAGCCCAGCTCCCATCTTCAGGGTGGTGCTTAGGGAGCTGAGAGCCCAACGCTAATGCCTAAGAAAGTCGTGGGTGGATTAGAAAGCGGGGGGCGGGGGGGGATTAGGGCCAGAGCTGGTGGCTGATGCGGGAGGGGAGCCTCTCCTCTTGAGGAAGAGGAGGCTAATCCTGCTTAGTGACAGGAGACAGGAGACAGCAGTTCTGAGAGGAGCCTTCTTCCATCCACTCTGCTGCTGCGGCCCAGCAGAAATGGCAGGAGAAAGATCCATCCACTCTTTCTGTCCTCCACACATTCGGTCTCTGGTGTCTCTCCAAGCCATCCTGCTCTGTCTCCTGCATTGCTCCCACCTCTAGGTAACCCCAAGTTTCTCGCCCTTCTTTTCCCAAACTGCCCTATCTAGCCATATCCCCCAACTTTCTCCATGCACTGAGCCACACTTCATGCCCCTTCTGTCCACGCTGGCCAGAAGTCTGTAGTAGATGCTATGGTGCTGGCTAGATGGCCTTCGAGAGGCAGCCCTGGGGAACACTGGCTACTGACTACTCATGGTTGACAACCATCTTTAGCTACCTCATCCAAAGTTATGGCCCCTCCTCAGGGGCAGCCCACAGGTGACTGATGAGTGCAAGAGCACAAAACTCTGGCCACTTTACCTCAGACCTCAGACCAAAAGGCCATCCCAGCACTGGATTGGGATGTGGGGTTGGCTGACGCTGTGTCACATCTCACCCTCTCCCTCTGGCCAATCCTGTGCCCCACTCTGCGGCCATGACATGATTCCGTAGAGCATTCTCCACAGACCCGCTCCATGCCCCACTCCAATCTCTGCAAGAAGTGTTGCTCTTCACTTTCTTCAAGTCTCGTGTTCAAAGATGGAAAAAGATAAGGTTGGTCTGTGAAGGACCTGTTTCAGGAGTCCTGATTTAGACGCTGGATGATGACCAGCACTTCTTCCCCAAGGATGATGACTCCTCAAACTCCTCCGATTTCCATGGCAGCCATGTAGACTGAGGGCTGGGGTGGCTCCTGCCCTGGAGACCCAGCCTAAGATCCTAGTCTGAAAGGAGAGGCAGATTCAGCCTTGGAGCTGACTGAGGAAAGAGAAAGGAACAATCTTGATTTGAGAGCTTAATCTGAGGAGGGAGGGATCTGGTCTGAGTGGAAGAGAGGAAGTCTGACTGGGCACCAGTTCTGAGTGGGAGGAAGGATGCTAGATAGAGCTGAGTCTGAGGGGGTGGATTGGTTGCTAGACCAGAAGAGGTAGCTGGAGCCAGACTCTCGAGCCCCATTCACCCAGGTCTTCCCCAACTGGCTTGGCTCGCTCGCCAAGGAGTCTGCAGCTACCCTGTACCTGAATGTGGCTGGAAGGGGGTTCTAAGTTAATACTGGGGTGCAAGTGAGAACAGTAGAAGGGACATCTGCTAGTGAGTTCCTTGGCTCCGTTAGGCTTGATGTGCTGTGGGAACAAACCATTCTGGATGCTGGGCTTCTGAGAAAGTCTGGTCCTAAGGTAACTGGGAGGTGAATGGGTTGACCTCTGAGGGTCAGTTTGGGATGTGGTGGTCAGTTGAGGGGGACCACTCCCACTCTTTCCCCTACCCTTGATGGACAAATGCTAATAACATTACCAGCAATTGACCAGAAACAAATAAATAATTCAGTCTGGCCTGAAAATGGGAGAAAGGTACTTAAATGCTATTGACAAGCCAGTCCCTGGCCTCATTACCCATGCAGACTCAGGCCTCCACATCGACCATGTCCCCTGATTCCTTCAAACCCCACTGTGGGCAGCCTCGGGCTTCCACCCACCCACCCGACCTGGCTGAGTGTGCGAAGGGTACCCTAAAGGAGCTTGGGTGGAGGGTGGAAGCTGAGGCTCAGGCTAGAGGACCTCACCCCACCCTCAAAAAAGTACAGCAGTGCCCTGAGATCTTCCCTTTCCTCAAACGCTTTCAGCAGCCCCTGTTGAAGGGTCTCCTTGGAGGTTCTTCTCACCATCCACCCCAGGTGCACACATGGGAGGGGGCACAGGCAGGCATGCACATGTGCACACACACAGCAAGCCTGCAGCTGCTGCATTGCATCCTCTTCCAGGACACAGAAGAGTGGTGACCCCCTGGGGCAGCTGTCAGTCACTGTGCTCTCAGGGAATACAAACTCATTAAATGTTTTCCTGCGTTGTCACAGGGGCCTGAGTCCCCGAGTTAGGCCTCAGAAGGAAGAGGAGGAGGAGGAGGAGGAGGAAGAGGACGAGGACGAGGAGGAGGAAAAAATACGCAGCTGATCCTTTAAAAGCACATCTTGTATTTCTGACCTGGGAGAAGAGATGGCATTATGAAGGGTAAGGAGTACTCAGGGAAGGCCCTGGCTCTGGGTTCCTGGGGCATTGGCATTTCTGGCCCCAGTAGCATCCATGTAGCTGAGTTCCCCAGCAGCAACTCTGCAGAACAAAACCTTTCCATTTTCTCTGCATCTGCTTCTCTTCCTTATCTGCTGTGGCCTGCCTTGCCTTCAGAAAGGAAGTCTCTTCTGGCATCATCTGGCCTCTTCTGGAGAGACTGTTGTGCTGCCTTCTCTTTCCCTGTGCTTCCATGCCTTCCTCTCTTCTCCCTTAGTTCTGTGCTGCTTCCCTGGGGCCAACATACTCATGTCAGAATCACAGAGCCTCTCACAAGGCTCAATCACAAGCCCATAACACCTACTGGTCAGAGATGAGAAAGCCTCAGAGACTTTCGGGTCCAAGGCCTGGATTCTGAGCACAGACTCAGGGAAGGGAATTTGGGCCTAGGGTACAGGATGCTTCAGGAGGTACAAGTGGCTTCTCTATGGCCCAGCCCAGGAAACAGTTCTAAAAGAGATTTATCTCTTTGTGGGCCAAATGGCCCACACTTGGTGTGGGCCAAGGTCTCATACCAAGCCAGTGCCTATCATTGGCAGCCAGACTTAACTTTTCTCTCCCTGTAGGGCCCATAGCCTGCAATCTGGAGGGTTCTGGCTTGGGTTTTCACTCCTCACCTCCCTCTTGGTCTCCTCCCTGCAGCCTGCCAGACTCTTGCCCTGACCAGGCTTTCCTGCACCAGCCCTTTTCCTCCTTCAGCCCTCACAGAGGTCCAACGTCTCCTCAGATCTCCCATGAGCAGTGTCCCCTGCCCTGTCTCTGGAGCAGCCTGGAAAACTCATCATCCATAAGGCCCTTCTCCCATGGATCTGTCCCCGAGGGAGTCATTTATCCAGATCGACTGGCTCTCCTCAGTACAAACATTCGCAGGAGCATTAACAAGCCTAAAACCCAATTAGCCTTCAATTACTCAGGCCTTAGCCAGATTTTCTGTGGTGGGGACAGTCGGAAGGAATGAGTTTGGCACTGCCTGAACAAGAGCCTCCTCCTCCTCTGGGCCACTGCCCATGGTCAGCAGTCCTGTCCCGGCCTGACCGTGCCCTCTTGCCCTGTGCAAGCCTCCACTGCTGTGCTGCACCCCAATCCCCGTCCCTCTTGAAACAATCATTATTGTGAAACATACATAAACAACATGTACTTTGAAAGGTCTTGTAACAGTGTCATGTGGAAGAATACAAAGTGAAAAGTTAAATCCATGCCCCACAAATCCTAGTAATTTGGGGGTTTTTCCCCTCCTGTTCAATCCTATCCGTTTGCATGTGTGCTCATGAACATGCAAACACACACCCTACTTAGTTTTGAGTGTTTTTATTTCTTAATGTCTTCAAGTTGGGATTTTACTGTTTGTATCATTTAATGATCTGCTCTATTCACCGGCCAGGGACATCTTATTTAATTTGAACTTCTCTTTCCGTCATCTGTTTTCCCTTCCCCTGTGCTTCCATGCCTTCCTCTCTTCTCTCTTAGCTCTGTGTTGCTGCCAGCTCTTCTCTTCTCACCTCTCCTCCCCTCTCACACCCTCTTCCCTACATCTTTGCATCCTCCTCTGTCCGTCTCCGTCTCTGTTGCCTTCTCCTTCCTCCCTGGTTACTGCAGTGGGGGAGGGGCAGCCAAGCAGCTATCAGCTCTGCTCCCCTAATACTCTGAGTCCCACTCGCCTCTTAACACCTCCCTGAGCCCAGGCCTCTAAGCCCCATCTCCCTAGTCTCCCTCTAATCACCAAGGCTTATTTCTGATTTTCTGAAGTGACAAGGAGCTGGGTTTGGGGGAGGGAGGACTGTCAGCCAGCATCTCCTAGGATGGAGGGAGGCACAGCTGCAGGGAGGGAGGCCTGGCTGCTGAGATGTAGCTGCAGAGGCTCCAGTGGAGCATTTCTCGCTCCCTTGGAACAGGTAGCCCAGTGTCCAGCCAGCCTCTTCTGACTTTGCATACTATGCTACTATGTGTATACTTCCACCCTTGGGTGTGCTTCAGGGTAGACTCCATTTCTCTCTTTTCCTTTGTAAAAAGGAGTGTGACCTCTTCTTCCCCAGGGAGCTTCTTTGGACAGTCTGGTGCTCCACCACCACCCTTCCAGGAGAAGCCAGGTCCACCAGCACCGTCCCTATCTCCTCCTACCCTACTCCCTCCTTTGATCCTGGAGGTGGGAAAAGCCTCTGGGCTGTACAGGTCATATCTTCTGCTTCCCACCTTGTAGAAATCTGGGTCTCCCTTCTGTCTCAGATCCATGCTCTCTACAGCCTAGTGAATTGGCATAAATTTAATTAAGGACAACAACAAATCTCTAGACTTTTTTTTTTTTTTTTTTTGGTCTTTTTGAGTTAGGGTCTTGCTATGCAGTTCAGGTGGGACTTGGGCTCACTTTGTAGCCTGGACTGGTCTTGAATTTGCAATGATCCTCCTGTCTCAGCCTCCTGAGTGCTGGGATTACAGGATTCCACCACCAATCCCAACCCTCTCTCGACATTTTAAAGGCATGTAAACTTTAAAATACGTGCTAAGAGCAGAGGTCTCAAGAGGGGTGAGATGAGGGGGCTAGCACTAATTCTGGGGTACACTTGAGCCCCAGCTCTAGCCCTGCTGAGAGACCCTGGATGCTCCCTTGGTGTCCCTGAGCCTTGGTTTCCTCCTTAGCACCTCCCTCCCCCCAGAAGGGCTAAGAGGCCCAGCAGGAGTACCTGGCTCCTGCCTAGAAGTGTTCACCCTGCGCTAATTTAATTACACGGCCTAACTGGGCCCAGGCTGGGGAGGTGGTTAATGGCAGCTGCAGAGACAGTGAGTAATCAAGAATTAATTAAGCATTTCTGGGGATTCCCAGTCTGGACCAGGGATTCCTGGGAGCCTGGCTGAGGCTGCATGGGAAAGGCAGAGTTTCTCTAGCTCTAGGCCTATCTCCTCAAGGGGGTGGGGGTAAGGCAGGCTCTAGGTTCAAAAAGGCTCCGAGTTCAGGGTTGCTCACCAAAATAGTCTCTTGTTATTGGGCTATGGGACCAGCAGGAGGCTAGGCTGCCTGGAGTTGGACAGATGTCTATCCTATGTCAGTGGGCCTGGACACATCTGCTTAAGGCTTAGCTTGTGCAGAGGTCTGTCTTGATTAGGCTGGGTGCATAGAAAAGGAAATGTGGGCCTTTAGCCTCTAGACTCTGGAATCAGGCAGCTTTGAATTTCAGTCTGTTTACTGCAAACCAGGTGCTGTTGGACAGGGCCTTCCTTCGCTTCTCATTCCCCCCACCCCACCCCCAGACTTGTCCACTAGTCTTTCCCAGCGCTGGCTCCTGCAGGTCATTAGGTTTTAGTGAACACACGCCTCCTTTTGTGACCACCCCCTCACAGTCACTATCAGGTCACTGGTGTTCTTTTCTGCTCATTTATTTCTTGCGTGTCCACCGGCCTCCTCCCCTAGAATTAAGTTCCACAAAGGCAGAGTTGGGTCTGGCTCACAGCTCTGTCTTTAGTACCTAAAGCAGCACTGGGTGTAGAAAGTGTCTGGAGAATGAAGAAACCTCTCCAAACTTGTTCACTGGCCTGGAAAATGAGGCTTCTACCCTACAAACCGGAAGGTGCAGGAATTTAAAGCGTGCTCTCAGGAAGCGGGGAGCACAGTTCCTGGCCACCGTGGAGGCCATGTCCAGCTCGCCACTTGGGTCCAGGCACACCTCGCGCTCGACGTCCAGGCTGGGGGACAGCGCCAGCGTCAGCGGCAGGTCCAGCCCCGCCCCCGCGGCCCAGCTCCTTCCCAGGCGCCCCCGCGCCGCAGGCGCTTTGAAGTCCCAATCCGGCAAATAGAGTCAATCAATTATGAAGGGAACAATCTGGCGGCCCCTCGGGGAGCGGCGGCCGAGCGATCCCGGGGGATTAGGCCGCAAATCGCGCTGAGCCTCCCTAAGTGACAGCGAGAGAATCGCGCGCGGCGGCGGCGGCGGCGGCGGGAGGGAGCGCTGCGCTAACCCGATTATGCAGATCCGCGGGGGGGCGCGGATTAGGCTTGGGCGGCTCGCCCTGAGCAGCTCGCGGATTTGGGAAAAGTTTACTCAGGCGGAGGGGGCGGAGACTCCTGGGACTGCCGGGACTTCTCCCAGCTGGGTGAAGGCTGGATGCAGGCCCAGCATGGCACGGGCACACGCACCACCCACGCGCGCACGAGCCCAAGACCCGCGTTCCCGGCCTCGGATGCAGCCATGAACATACACGCACAGGCTTGGCGGCTCGCGGGTCCTCCGTGGCTCACACACTCACGCGGTCCACGCTGGTATCATGCTTACAGATACACAATTCCATCTTCAGATGTGCCTCCCTGTGGTCCCAGCAAAATTCCTAGTGACGCTGGAAAGCAATGCTGACAAGGCCCAGGGCCGCCCCTGCCCTTACCCACAGACCTTCCTTGCCACTCCTGGCTGGCCTGTGCTGTCCGCCCCAGGACAGGGGTGTGCAGCCTGTGTGCTTCCTAGTGTGGGATCTGGCTCCAGCAGTGGCTTCTGTGATGGAAGCCTCTTCAGGGAGGGTGGGAGTCACTGCGGTACACTGAACTGGGAAATAGGCTATTTTCCTTTGGCTACTCTGGCCAGGAGGTCATCTCTGCAGACGAAACGGAGGAATTGTGTGTGTGAGGGGGCTGCTATCCAAGACATTCCTCTCTAGGCTCCTCTAGGCCTGTTGCTTCTTGGAAGGTGTGTTGGGGGGGGGGGGTTCTCCCTGTCCATCTGGTAAAGGGCAGAGAACCCAGCTCCCAGCCAAGCCAAGGCAGGATGTCAGTGAAGCCTCAGCCTCTTTTCATCTGTAGAATGGTCAAGGAGTGTCCATGGTCCACACATGGCTCACTCTCTCTGTGTCCACAGTCTATGTACATCCATGTAACATGTATATTTGTGTTTGTGGGCAATGACATGTGTATTCCTAGCCTATCACACATTGACCACAGACATTTACCCTGGACACACACTATGGCGCAATCTCTCTCCCTCTCTGTCGCTGTCTCTCTCTCTCTCCTATGTACATATTATACTGAACTCCTGATAAAGGTGTCAGGGGCAGACAGTGGACACTAAATTGCTGTCATGGCAATTGTTGTGAGCTGGAGGATACCATATCCTATACCCTAGGCAGTGACAAAATGACCCTGTGGTGACCAGATTAAAGAGGAGAAAGGGGACAGGGTCACTGAGTCTTAGGAAGCAGAGTACTCCCTGTTGTCCCCAGCCCCTAACCTGTGATCATGTATGTGCCTGTGTATGCACCACATCTACCTTTTTTGTTACTAGGAAGCTGGCATGTCCATGCACGAGTGTGTGTGTGTGTGTGTGTGTGTAACTTCAGCATCTGGGGTCCACTTTGGAGTGGTCTGGTTGACCCCAGGAACCTGGTCAGTGGGGGAACAGTATTCTATGACAGGGTGAAAATGAATGTTCCTGTCTGGGCCTGGTCCCCTTATTGGTTTGGTCTGCTCCAGCCTTTCTGATTCTGAGTCCCTGGGAGAAGCTGGAGGAGTCAGGCCCTCAGGAAAAAAAATAACTCCCTTCTCCTGGGTATCCTCTGTCTCCTGACAGGACCTATCAGGTGACCCCCTCCCTGCCCTTGTCAAGGTGCTTGCCCCAAGGGGCCCACAGTGCCCATTTCACACTTAGCAAGACTTCCTCTGGCTGTTACAGAGGGTAACTCTGGTTAGCTGGCCACAGGGAGTGCTTGGGCACAGACAGTCAGTGGTCAGGCTGTATGAGGAGAGGCCACCCAGGCAGGAGGCCCACCCAGAGATGGACAAAGGGAGGGATTCTCCTCGAAGCCTGGAGGAGTGAGAAAGGGAAAATCACCCTCCCAGATGCCCAGGGAGGCTGTAGGTGGGAACTTGGCAAGTCCTTATCTGGGCTGTGGGCCTCCTCCCCCAACCCTACCCGGATTCAAATCCTGCTGCACCATCTAACGGGTGTATACCCTAGAACATGGGTGTATACCCTAGAACAAGATAGGTGCTCTCTGCCTCAGGCTTCATTTTTTTTTTTTTTCCAGTGCTAGGGATGGAGCCGGGATTCTTGTGCACACTATGTGAATGGTCTGTAACTGAGCTATGTCGTCAGACGCTGCACTTTAATTTTAAAATAGGGGTAACCTGGGTGTGGTTGTGCAGGCCTGTAATACTAACATTTAGGAGGCAGAAGCAGGAGGATGGCTTTGGGTTTGAAGCCAGAATGGGCTACATAGTGAGTTCAAGGGCAACCTGAACTACCTAGGGAGAACTTACCTCAAAGCAAAGCAAGGATAAAATAATGCCTTTCTCCTAGGATCTTTATAAGGAAACCTGAAGTGTGTAGCAGCGTGACTGGCACATAGTAGGAACTCAAGCTGTGGGAATTTCTGTTATTACTGTGATTTTTAGTTCAGAACAGGCAGAGTATAGAAAGAATGCAGCAGCCAATGCGATTTTGACATCCATCTCACAGATGAAGAGGGGAGAGACCCTTGGGAGCTTCCACAATTTCCCCCTCCTCATTCAGACTTCTCAGGGAGGATGGAGAGCCAGGCTGGGGCTGCCTGCCCGAGGGGAGGGAGTCTGGGCCCTTTCTCTCCCCTCCTCTTCTTCAGCTCACCCAAGTATCTGCCAGCTGGGGGTGGGGAAGGGAGGAGAGGCAGAATCTGAAGTGGTTCAGTGGCTCAGTTGTTTCGGGCCAGAAGCCATTACCTTCCTGGAGAGAGAAGCCCATGGCCCATCTGAGGCAGGGTGAGGGGGTACAGATTAGAGGGGGACTCTAGGTCTTCCCTGTGGCCCGCTCACCTTCTCCTTTCCCCTTCTTTGCCCAGGTAAAGAGGCAAGTCCCTGCCCTTCTCTGGTTTGGGTAGGCCCTGAGGGTGGGAGCAGAGAGACCTGCAAAGAAAGACATAGACAAATCCCTGTCCACTGTACATTCAAAGCTAATTGTGCCTACTGCATGCTAGGCCCCAAGCTTCTGTTGATTTTGTATCCTTGACACAGCTGGAAACCAGCAGGGGCCTTTTCAAGACAGTCATCCAATCATCTAGCCTGGGGGACATGACTGGACAGTGGAAAGAGAGGAGTTGCATGGTGTGTGTGTGTGTGTGTGTGTGTGTGCGTGCACGCACAGACTGGAGGAGAGGTGCCTGAGACTGTCTTGCTGGCTCTGCCTGGCAAGTGTGCTGTTTTGTGATGACTGTCCACCTATTTGGAATGATTCAGGACTGCTAGAATTTGAGAGGAGCACTAAAGCTACTGCTCGACTGTAGGTAGGGACTTGGCAAGCCCAGGAAAGGCACTTGCCTATCAGATTCCAGGCCCAGAACCTGTGGGAGCTCAAGACACAATCTCTCAAGTCGTTCCCTTGGTGGGCTTGAAAGCTGGGCATGAGCTACGTGTGCTCCTGCCCGGGAACAGGATCGTGTCCACTGAGTTCCCTCACAGCCCTCATGTAGAGCATTCTGGCAAGAACTCCTTTGCTCCTCCGAGAAGAGCTGTCCTGACTGTCCCAGGTGCCTTCTGAGTGTGGACTGAACAAAATTCCTGAGTGATTGCCGTTGAGTCCTTGTCCATCGTACCCCCAACTCCCAGCTCAGCAGGACAGATAGTTTTTGGAGAAAGCAAACAAACAAAACTCAAGTTCAAGTTCTGGACTTGCTGTTCACAAATTTTGTGACACAAAATTATTTGATCTCTCCATTTCTCAGCCTCCTCATATGTAAAGCAGGGATAGGAAGGATCTTTATCTCTGGCCTGTAATGACATTAAAGTTAGGTAATGACTGAGAAGCACTTAATGCAGATCCTAACTCAAGAACTAGAAGTTATTTTTGCTGCATTTCCCCATTTCTTTGTTTATAGAACCTAACACAGGTATAGGTCCATGGGAGTCTTTCTGAATGAATACCAGTTTCCATGGTATTCATTTCCTTTCTTCACTTCTGATTTTATTTCCTTCCATCTTTCTCTATCCCTATGTCTTGAAGGGTTGGGGTCATAAGAATATTGTGTCCCTCTGAGCTTAGTTCTGCAAATGGTGCCAAGATCTGTAAGCAATAATGAGATCTTTATTTTGTTTTGTTTTATTTTATTTTTGAGACAAGTTCTCACTCTGTAATTCAGGCTGGCCTTGAAATCACTTTGTAGTGCAGGCTGGCCTTGAACTCACAGTGATCGTGCTGCCTGGGCCTCCTGAGTGCTGGAATTACAGGTGTGCACCGTAATGCCTAATAATGAGATCTAAATGCAGGTTTTGGTGCTGCAAATGAGGACAGTCTGTAAAGTTTTGGGCTCTGAAAGTGGTAACAGGATCTGCAGATTATCATGGGATTGGGATGTGCTGGGCAGCTGTTCATTGACTCTGCAGGCTCCTGGGACATTTGCGTATTATTTAGGCTCTGTGAACAGTGGTGGGCCTTGTAAATAGGTAATGATAAGGGGCTTTGAGAACAGTGAAGGCAAGTTATGAGGGGTTCTGGAAAAATGAGTAAGAGTTCCTACCTGTAAATGACAAGTGGTCCCCCCTGCATGTCTCAGGACTGTGGTTGGCATGATCTCCCCTCTCTTCTCTTCCAAGCCCTACTAGGGTTTCTCTGTCCATTTATTTGTTGATGTTAGAGGTCGGGGATGGAATGGAGAAATGAGATGAGGAGAGGAATATGGCTGTGTCTCCACTCCCAAGGATTTGAGAAGACAGACTTTTAAGTAGCGGAATGGAGGCTTGTGTCTGAGAGGGCAGATCTGGTCTCAATCCAGCTATTTGTGAGGTATCTTTCTACTCCAGAGCCTCTCAGAATGCTCAAAGGGTGTTTAAACCACACTGAGAAGACAGCTTTGCAAATCATGTCTTTCAGGCTCCAGCCAACTTTAAATTCTAGCTGGCACCCCAGCAGCTTGGTAGCAATTTAGATTCGCTGTCTGTTCTTTCCAGGTCTGGCCACCTTCATAGAAAACATGCGCACCTCTCACAGCACACTGCCTGGGGAGGGCAGAAACAGGAGCCTGTTCCGGACAGGCTGCAGATGACAGCTGAGGATCAGCTGTTGGCTGAGAACGGAGATGGGGTTGATGGTCATGGAGAGGAGGGCACTGGTACGAATGTGCCAATGGGGGTGTGGACAGAGCTGGGGTGTCGATGGTGGTGGAGGTGATGGGTGAGTGACAGTGACAAGGGCAAATGTGACCATGCGTGCTATCTTCAAAGTAGTAGATATAACTTTAGTAATAAGAACATAGCCTGGGGTTATGAGTTGACCTCTGGTTATTGACCTTCCCCAGCTATGTGGCCTTAAGCAAATCTTTCAAGTTTCCTGTGTCTTGGTTTCCTCATCTGAAATAGAAAGATAATAATAATGTCTCCTTCCCAGAGCTGTTGGATTAATTAAGTTCATCTTTGAATATCCTTAAAATAGTGCCTGGGATATGGCAAATATTATGTAAGTGACAGTTGCTATTGCTACTAAGGAAGGCAGAGAAGGTGAGGATGACGAAGGGGATGGCAGGATGGAGTTGATAATGACAAGAGTAGGAATAAATAATGACAACAATAAGATGTGTTGAGGAATACGTGCCCTGTACTGTTCTAAGCTTTCTATGTTGTGACTTGTTTAATCACTGCACCCCTGTAAAGTGGCTCTTATTATCTTTATATTAAAGGTGATGAAACTGAAGCTCAGAAGGGGTAAGCTACCTATCGAAGTTAACACAGCTGGGACGTGCTAGCTCCAGGGCTCCAGGGCCAGTGTTCTTAACCATTTCCCAAATGGTGACAGTGGTCATGGAGGACCTGGACGTGAGCACATAGGGGCGGTGAAGGCCTGTGGTAAGAACATCTGTTAAGCCTGGTGCAGTGGTGCACACCCGTAATCCCAGCCCTAAGGCAACTGAAGCAGGAGGACCATGAGTTCAGGACCAGCCTTGGCTACATAGCAAGTTCAAGGGCATCTACATAGTGAAACCTTGTCTCAAAAACACACACAAAAAATAAATCCATTGGCCAAGCTCCAAACAGGGCTATGTGGCTGCTGAAGGGAGGCCCTGTGGGGTTTCTTGCAGCAGAGGGTGAGGATTCCTGGTCTTCTGTGTTCTTCTCCGAAAGCCAGAGGACAGCAGGGACATCCCTTTTGGTCCTGCAGCTTGGGGGCTTTGGGTCCCAGGTGGTGGAGAGGAGGGTGACAACCAGATCTCAGGGGCACTGCAGAGAAGGCATGGGATGAGCTTTCCATTTGTCCTGCACCTGCTTCCTGACTTTGGGGTTCTGTGACCCCATAACTACCCAGCCCATGCACTTCGTGCCAGGGCTGTCTGTGCTAAAGGGAGCAGATGTGAGCTAAGCTGCCCATCCCATCCTGGAATCTGTCGGTCTCGCTCGTCCAGCACTGGCTCTGGCCCGCCTCTTGCTTGCTGCTGCCTTAATAGAGAATCCGCCTCTGTGCCGCCCGCTCCCTGCCTGCCAGCCCACCCTATTATCAGCACCATCATCGGCGGCAAATGACACTCGCAGAATCTTGACTCCAATCTGATGCCTGGTCCCCAGGGCTGTGGAGAGGCACAGGCCGGCCAGGCTGGGGGGTTGGGGAGGGGGTGTGCAGTAATAAGATGTAGCTGAGGACGGTCTATTAGCAGCTCTGCAACTGCTGATGAGTCTGTTCCTTGGCCCCCTGGCATCCCATCCTCACTCTGTTAGGCATAGTGAGAATTCCCAAGCAGGGGTGCCTGTGGAGTGGCACTGGGCTAGGCCATCTCCGAGATCCAGACACCGCACTCCCTTGGGGGCAAGAAGGACACTTGGACACATCCTTCTGACCATGTGTCTAAGAGGACAAGGTGGAAGGCAAGGGATTCTCTCTGAGGGGGTGATTTTTCCTGTTTTTGCTTTGGATTGCACTGGGCTCCACTCTGGAAGGAGCCTCAAGGAGAGTCGCATCTAGCTTCCCTTCTCTAGCTATTTTTTTTTTTTTTTGAGACAGGTCCTCACGGTGCAGTAGAGGCTGGCCTTGAGCTCACTATATAGATCAGGCTGGTCTTGAACTTGCAGCAAGTCTCCTGCGTCCCATAGCACTGCACCTGCCTTCTAGCCTCTTCTTGAAGACCTGTGGGCATGTGGAGCTCAGCACCTCTGGGCACCACCTGTTTCATTACTTCCTCACTGGGAGCCCTGATTGGTTTTTCTTGGTACTGGGGTCCTGAGAGCCATAAAGGCCCCTCACCTATGGACAAGACACCCTCATAGGGTTTAGAGACAGAAGTTCAGCTTCCCTAGGCTTCAGTGTTCCTCCTGGCCACGATCTACTGTCCTATGTGCAGTGTGTATGTGTGAAGGGTGTAAGAGGCTGGAGATGACAGGGAGGTGGACAGAGTGGACCTCACTTAGCGAGTAGTGTATGCGGGTTCCAACCCAGCTGGTCTGGGAGTTACCACCCTTCGCTCTCGCCTCATCTCCTTGCACTGCCCCTTCCTTAAAGACTCCTGTTGAGAAAAGGGGGCATGATGGAGTCCCTCAGAGGGTTGGATGGATGTAACCTAATGAAATCCCCTTTCCCCACATACCCAGAACCAAGGTAATGCAGGAAAACAAGGAAGACAAAGAGTAGATCATGAGCTCTGGCTCACTGTATGTACCAGGAACAAGGCATTCCAAGCTGGAAGGAAGGACTCTGTTTTGTTTTGAAGGACCCTTCACAGGTGAGAAGTCTGGTTATTTGGGTCAGTTGGACAGTGCCGGCACCTGAGCCTAGTACCAGGACAGAGAGGCTAGGCCCGCCAGAGCTAGGAGTCCTGGCCGAGGCAGAAACAGGAGGGAGAAGAGCCGCATCCTAGCTTAGTGCTCCCCTCAGGTCTAGGCCTCCAACTATAGTGCTGGACTCTATTTGTTGTGCCTACTGCCTCTGCCATGCTGCTTATTCCAGAGGCCACTGATGTCTCAGCTGTTTGCCTCTGCTGAATGGCTGCCCTCAGTACTCCCAGCAGGCGCCAGGCCATCAGTCACAAGGCTGGCGGTCCTCAGGGCTGGACATGCAGCCTCTCCGGCAGGGCTGACTGTGGGCCAGCAAGTGGCAGCTGGCTGGGAGCAGCAGCTCCTGTTCAGGGGCCCCTGGGTGGCCTCTGTGTACTCCACACCTTCCACGCCCCTTCTGCTGCTCCCCAGTCCCCCTGCTCTCTCGTGTGTGCCATCGCTCCTTTTCTGCATCTCTGAGTCCACCTCATCTGTACTGTGCATTAAGCCTCTGGCCTGCACACCTTAGGTCTGTCCCATCTCTCCCCAGTGGATGCCAGTCCACTACTCCTTCCTCTCCAGTATCTGGGTCACATCAGCCCCTTACTTCCTCTTGTCCCAGCCTCTTTCCTGTGTCAGTCTCTTTCTTCTTCCTCTCTCCCCTTTAGGGGCTGAAAAGGGAGGATTTAGGTGTGAAATTCCATCTTCTCAACAACTTACCTTACCTCACTTTGGCCATCTTCTTTTAGTTAGCTGCTAGTGGACAATTGGAATGCCAGGGCAGGATAGGCTTTTGATCCAACTAAGGGCTCCTGGAGATGAGAAAGGTTGCCAATTTA
>PVJX010021876.1:0-31344 GCA_004027295.1 Dolichotis patagonum | reverse complement strand
CTATTCTTTTTTTTTTTGCTATCAAAATGTCTCTTGATTTCTTCTAAATAGTTGTCTGTATCTTCATACACAATGAATTCATACAAAAAATAGTATAAAACTGATCAAAACAGGATAATGAAGGCATTACAGGCCTTCAAAACCAGACAACAGGAAAATCAACAATGATCAGCTATTTTTAAGATTTATAATATTCCTCCATTCATGTACAGAGGCATCTACTTTATCACTTCTGCTCTACTCCTTTGGTTGATATTTACATGCTCTTCTGTAACTCTAATGAATTATTCTATACATTACTTACATGTCCTATTAGGAAAAGCTGAAAACCGTAGTGTCAGTAAACTTTAACTATGTAAGTGTTAATCACTGCAGAGCAGCCACAATAGTGTACCCAGAAGGATTCCCTTTTGAATCCAGTGATGTTGCTTGGAAGAAAGTGCTTGTCAGCTTTTATGATGAAACGGATTCTCTCTAGACTCCCCTGTTTAACACTGTGCTTTTCCTTAGGTTGCTTCACATGTAGTTTGTATCTTTCCTGAACTGTAGTTTTGCATTTTTCCTGGAGTTTCTAACTACCTCTTCTCTTGGAAAACTAGACAAGAAACATGCTTTCCTCATGGACACCAAGATCTTCCACTCTTCATTATTTTTTTTTCAGTACTTGGGCTTGCACAGGGCATCCTAGGCAAGTGCTCCACCACAAAGTAACATCCCACTACTTCCCAGCTCTTTAAATTCTTTTTTAAATTTTGAGACAGGGTCTCACTATGTTGCCCAGGCTGGGCTCAGACTAGCAATCTCCCTGCTGATGCATAAGCCTCTGGACAAGCTGAGATTACAGTTGTGTTCACTGTGCCCAACCATTTTCCAAGACTTTTCAAATTAAAACTAATTGGTTTCCAAACATGCTGCACAGCCATTATCATAGAATTGTTTTGATTGAAGTTATAGAATGCTTTCCTCTATTTCTTATATCCATGCCATACACCCTGTGTCAGTCAGGCAACCTACCTCAGAAAGGTGTATATAAGAGATAGCTCATTCCTTACACCTATGATTCACTTGACTGAAAGTTTCAGTAGGCAAAGAATTCTGCATTTGAACTCTGTCTCTCAGAATTTGGTAACGGGGATCTTCTGGCAACAACAGCACAGCTGCTAAGTTTGACGTCACTTATGTTTCATTCATGCTACTGGCATTTGCCAAGGTCTGATATATCATAGTTGTAATGTTTTTGTTTACGAGTGAAGGACTGGATTCATCACTCAAGGTACTAATGCTCTTTTCCCCCAGGCTCTCCCCTAAGTGGGAAGGCTTAGAGCTCTACCTGATCAAGACTTATGCTTCAGGACAAGCTGACAGGAAGCTGCCTCTGACAGGCCCCCAACTCCTCAAACGAAGTAGGCTTTACTTTTGGGCAACATCATTCACATGAACAGTCTCAGTTCTTTCTAGGTTGTTCTTAAATAAGAGTACTTTTATTTGGTTGTCAGCAGGCAGACTCTCAACAGAGTCAAACTAGTCAACATCCCTCCACATTCTTCCTTAGACCAGCTTTCTGATAACCCCTACCCATTGGCTTTTCCTTCCCATTCCAGGCCTTTGCACCACCTAGCTCTGCTCCAGGGTCCCTCCAGAATAATCTTTGGCAAACTGGTTGCCAACTCTGCTACAGTCTCCTCCTCTGTGGTTTCTTTTGCTCTGTCCCAACACGCAGCATATTTCCATCTGGTTACCCTCTTTGAGGAGCTAGTATGAGTATTCCCTCGAATTCATATACTGAAACCTAATCCCCAAACTGATGGCATTAAGTGGTAGGACCTTTGGTTAGTGGTTAGGTTATTAGGGTAGAGACCTCATAAATGAGATGATTGCCCTTATAAAGAGACCCCAGAGAGCTCCCTGTCCCCTTCTGATATGTAGGGACACAGCAAGGAAATGGGCCCTTACCAAACACCAAATCTGCTGACACCATGATCTTGGACCTCCACACCTACAAATGTCTTCTGTTTAACCCATTCGGTCCTAGGTATTTTTATTATAGTAGCCCAATGGAACTATGACAGTGGTCCGCAGATAAACTCCTTGGTTTTCTTTGCTATTTTTCTTTGGATTTCTTTATTATCATTTTAAAGCAGCCGAGAAACAAGCTCAGTACTTAGTTTATCTTGTACCAGGAGGCATGATTACTTATATAAACAGCCTCTGAATTCAACCTTTTCAGTCCAAATCTTAAGAGAAATGAAAAGACCTTTTATAGTTTTTTTTTTTTAGTTTAAATAACATTCTCTAGGAGCCATCTAAAGGCTTGTTCAATTACTTGCACTTTTATTTGGGAATATTACAGTTTAGACTTTTTTCCTTCCTTTTAAAACTATGTCAAATGTTTTCATCCTTATCCTGAGTCTACTGCTTGTTAAATGGTGGATGCTTCATAGACATTTGTTGACTTTCTAAAATAACACACAAGTGGAATATAAATTTACCATTTAAGGGTACATTTAAAAAGTCAACGAAGGACTCAGGTGTGGTGACACACACCTGTAATCCCATCATTTGGGAGGCTGAGGCAGGAGGATTGCTGTGAGTTCAAGGCCAGCCCTGGCTACAACATGAGTTCAAAGCCAGGCTGAACTACAAAGGAGACCCTGTCTCAAAAAAAAATTAAATAAATAAATAAAAAAGTCAGTAGAAAAATGGTCCAGTTTTTTATGCTCAAAACTCAAGAAATAATAAAGCCTCTATGTTGCACAGCCATTGCTCCATATACCATTAGTTGAAGCAGCATTTTAATAAATATCAGTAGGACTCTACATAGGCATAAGGAACTTTATTTTCAGATAATTCTATAAGAATGAAAAAAACAAAAAAGAACTGGAGGCTAAGGAGAAAAATCCATTTAAAAGAAAAGGTAGCAGTGCACTTAAAGGTGACTAATCTATTTCCAAAAATAAATGAATATTAGAAACATCATATGCACTCTAATATGTTAAAGTCTTCACAATATTCCTAACTGACCAAAGGAATAGAGAAATGTTTTAAAAAATACAAAAGATGAAAAAGCAACACAATTTTAGGATCTTACTAAAATAGATCTCAGGTATCATCAGGGTTTTTTTAAGCCATTTTCTTTGTACTTAAATTTAAAATTAATTTTTTTACCATTAAATTCTTCAATTTCCAAATCTGGAGCTATCATGTAATACTGTTCACAAAGCATCTTGGCTGTTTCATATGCATCTGCAAAGTAAGAGAAAAATTTAGCAGCTGTACTAATCTCATAGGCACAAACGTCTGTGTGAGTGGAGTGTTTGTGTGCATATATACAAACACACATATATGATAAAGACAAACTTTTAAACTGATAGATTTAGAGTTAAAACCACTACTTTTTAAAAATAACCTTCTTGACTTTAATAAATTAAAATGGACCAAAACAAAATTTATCTTTCCTTAAAGTTTGAATAGCCACAACAATGTCAATAATATAAAACTAATAACATGGCTAGCTCTATACCAAGCACATGTCTGTTTAACTTTTAAACATTCCTAAAAGATATTTTTCATGAAAATCTATAAACTCAAGACTATACTTCTAAACACCATGCAATCTGACTAAATTGTAGCAAAAAGATATTTGTTGTAATTTAAAAATAATAATACCAACAGTCTTATGATGTGCTGGTTACTTGTATGAAACATCAATAAGTATTTGCTGAATGAATGAGTTTCCATGAATTGCACAATTTAAGTTATTGGAAACACCACTATCACTTTAAAATGTCCGTTAAGTTCACTGAAGGTAACAAGTTGGGGTTGATACTCATGAAAATCTGAGGGGAAACAGTTTGCTTTTCAAAGGAAAAAAAGGGTAAGAAATCAGAGTTATTACAGAAATAGCTGAAAGAGGGAATTCAGGAAGTTCAAAAGACGGGGAGCAAATTCAGAAAGCAGTGTCTCATGACATACTGCCTGTTTGTCTTGAGCTGAAAACAATCTTTAAAAAACAACAATAACAAAAAATTCTGAGGGAGGACTTGTGCCTTATGCTCACTGTATAACATGCACAGAACTTGGTATAGTGCCTATGTAGATGATTAATAAGCATTACTTGCTTAGATAAATTTTAAACCTTGTGATAACTTCCTTTTAAAAATTTCATTGAAATATAATTCCAGTACCATAAAGTCCACTAATGTGTTACAATACAACCTGGCAGTATTTCACATATTTGCCAAGTTGTGTGCCCACGTGGCATCACAATCAAGTGTATAATATTTTCATTACTACAAAAAGAAGCTCCATATCTACTAAAAGTCGTTCTCCTCTACCCAGCCCTAAGCATCATGGAGCTACTTTGCCTCCAATAAATTTGATATTCTAGACATTTTGTATACTGGTAAATAGAACCACATAATATCTGGTTTTTGTGATTGGCTTCTTCCACTTAGCATGCTTTCAAGGGTCATACATGTTGTAGTATGAATGAGTACTTCACTTTTTATTGCTAATAGTCCATCACATCCATAAACTATATTTCTTTATTCATCAGTTAATAAGACACATGGGTTGTCTCCACTTTTGGCTATTATGAACAATGACGCTATGAATATCCATGTCAAGGTTTTGTGTAAACATGTTTTCATTTCACTTGGGTATACACTGAGGAATGGGAAACTGCTGGATCATATGACAATTCTATACTTATTAGAGTTTGATGAAACACCAGGCTATTTGCCAAAGGAAGTTTGGTTTTGTTCTGTAGTTTTACCTTATAATTTCTAAAGATCAGGGAATCAAATTACATTAAAATACTTCATGGATGCATGTTCAATGTCCTCCTCTACGTATTGGCTCTTTAGAGACAAGCCTGTACTCTGTTTTTCTATTCCTACATCAACACTATGCATAGAAAAGATGTCTGTTTAAGATTCAAGAGGCCAGAGAAAGAATAAAGGAAAGAAAGGAAGAAAGGAAAATAAGCCCAACAAAATTTAAATATGCTAAAATTTCACATTATTAATCTAAAATATTACAAAGATAAAATTAGGATATGCTCAGACTGTTCAGTTTATTTATCTAATGCTGCTACCAAATTAGAATTTTGTGCATTTATTTGGCTTTGGAGAAAAAATTATTAAAATTTTATTAAACTTTTAGAATTAAATCACCACAAAGAACCAAAGGTAGAGACATTAGAGTAACTCTGATGAGATGAAATAGTGAGGGACAACAAAAAGGAAATGGAAGGAAAGAAAAAAAATTCAAAAAAGAATTGATCGGTGTGAAAATAGACATTAAAGTTGGACTGAATTTCAATCCTGAAAAAAGAAAGTTGAAATTTCAAATCATACTAAATTTACAAGTTTTTTCTAGGATATAATAAACCTCATCAAATATCTGTAAAGCACTTTTGTAAAAGGAAATCAAGACTCTTTTTGCTCTGACTACACTACCAAACAATGCTACATCTCCACCTAGTGACATGATAGTACAAAGCCAACTTCTAAGACTCCTTTCACTACAAAACAGAAGAAACTAAACCCATGCTAATTCCTGGTATTAACTTGATAGCACGGGAAATGTGCTGCACAAATCTAACGCGTGGAAGACACCAGAGCCTAGATAGAAGCAGCCACGTTCAAATTCAAAGACTCAGGATGGCTTCTAAAACCACAAGTGAATAAGAATTTTTTAAGCATCACAATGAACAGCGTATTAATGTTATAATTAAGAATCACATGATAAATCTTTCAAAAACTCAAGACATCACAAGGTAGATTCATACACAACAGTTAGCTAAAAGAAGTTTGGTGGTATTCATGACAAAATCCAAATCGTTAAAAATCTTTACAAATTCTCATAGCATATCACATACACATTTAGAAAACACATGTTAAACAGAACAATCCTCTGACCATGATAAAGTTCTCAACATGCAGTCAATTATGCTGATAGAAATGTTTTGTTTTGCTTTACTTTGTGTATGTGTGTGTGTGTTTTGCTTTTTCTGCTGTTGCTGTTGCTGTTAAAATTAGGAACTACAGGCCTCAAGTGGTTCCCAAACATGGCTGTGCATAGTTTACTACCTAGTTAAAAAAAATTGAAGACTGAAATGAACCCCTGAAGATTCTAGGCAGTAGTTCTGTGTTAAGGCCTGGGAAACTACACTTTCAGTCACCAGGTAATTCTGAAGAGAAGCTAGATTTGGGGATCACTTGCCTGGAAAGTTAAAGGGGAGTCACACTTAATTCTGACACTATTTCCCCTTGGACATGAATGATCACAAGGTACTGGGAGCATTTGATAATACATATATGTATACATATGTGTGTATATGTATATATATATAGTAGCTCTGTTTAAGTATGTAAAAATGAATAAGCTTTTTAAAAACCACTACCATAACAATCACAATCTAAGTATTACCTTGTAAATGTCTTTTTACATCAGAGTTATATCTAAATTTTTTCTTTTTTGTGGTATCAGGGATGAAATTCAAAGCCTTTGCACTGAGCTATGTCTCTAACTCACTTTTTAATTTTTTATTTTGAGATTGGGTCTTCCTAAGTCACTAAGTTGCCTACGCTTGGCCTGAACTTGGCACTTCTCCTGCCTGTGCCTCCCAGAGAACTGGGATTACATGTATTTAAATTTTCTAAAATCAATTTTTTATTTTCTAATAGAAATAAAAATTTTTAAATGTAATTACTAGGGCCGGGGATATAGCTCAGTGGCACAGCACCTGCCTGGCAAGCATGAGTTTCATTCCCAGTACCAAAAAAAAAGTAATTATCAAATTACTTTTATTTGTAATATATTTGAGCCAGTATTTACACTGATCTTTAAAATGAAAATATTAGGAAATTATTGTTATTGGAATTGCACATAAGTGATAGTCACTGTTTTAGGAATCTTTTTGCAAAGGTAGTAAGATGTTGACCACAGAATAATTAACAAAATTGTGGATGCAGTACATACATGTTTCCCTAGGCTAAAATGCCCGAACTGCAAACACACAAGACTCAAAATGGAAAAGGCTGCACATAAAGAGTAGGGTAAAGGCCTGGTATACTGGGACACATTTGCAATCACCGCCCTCTAGAAGGTTGAGGCAAGGGGATTGCAAGTTTAAGCCTAGCTTGGGCAACTTAGCGAGTCCCTGTCTCAAGAAACTATAAAAGCAGGCTAGGGATATGGCTCAGTGTGACAGTGGGTTCCATTCCCAGTGCAAAAAAAAACCCAAATAAATAAATAAAGGGTAGGGTAAAGATTCCCACATTCATATCACTTGCCCAACAGACTCAACCTAGCACATAGAAAAATAATGTATTATAGAAATTATTTTGTTAGTCACCTTAGAACTCTGCTATCAAAGATTAGTCCCTACCCCAAACACATTCAATGCTTACAAATATCTTATAAGAGGGCAGACTAGACTGAGTTTGAGTGAGTGCTGAAAACAGTTAAAATGGAGATGCCAAGGGCCTAACAGAATTGAGAAACACATGAAGCGTGAGTAGCCACTGTCAGAACAAGGTAACCATAAACAGTCACTGCATTACAAAGTCACAGACACTGTTTTTAATTTTTAGTTTTTAATGAAAACAATCCCACACCATCATCATTCAGTACTAACATAAGGGTAATCAAAACAACAAGCAAGTACTTTAGAATTATATTTCCCAACAAAGGACACCTAGAAAACAATTATCTTCTCAACAATTCATCACTTCAGTTATCATTTCTAGCTGGAGACACATGGTAGCAGAGCAATGCTATCTCCTTTTAGCATGGTCCAACCTAGGTGCTTGCTTCAGAGTGAATTTCTTCTATAATAATGCAAGGTTCCTATACTCATCAAAATCAAAGATTCAGCCCTCCACCTGCATGTTCATGTGCACAGAACCATTCTTGAATCTGGGATCTATTTCACAAGTTCCTGAAGATGAAGTTGATAGGCCTACACCTTCACCTTCTGTACCATCTTACTCTAGCCACAGTACACCATGGGAGAAGTTCACAAAGGCCACACTGACACACATACTCCCGAAGAAAGAAACTTCCAGAGTTGATAATACTACTTTTTAGAAATTCTTTTAAGTTTCAGAGCAATTCTAGTACATCTACCACCATCTCTTCTACCCCAAATACATTCAATCATCTGTTTACAAATATAAGAGGGCAGTCTAGACTGAGTTTGAGTGAGTGTTGAAAACAGTCAAAATGGAGATACCAAGGTCCCTAACAGAACTGAGAAAAACAAGAAGCTCAAGTGTAAGTAGCCACCACAGTTTTCTTAAGCAGTAGATCCTCCCTGACTAAAGGAAAGTAGGGGCAGGACAACTAATGTTAGGGCAACCAATCTCCAGGGTGAAGAAACCTGAAGACTTATAGTCACAGGCAAAACAAAACAAAACACTGAGCCAATTAAGTTCATCTTTTGGGAATTTAGGATGGTGAGACCCAGGATGACCAGGCAGTGCAGAGCCCAAACGGCACAGCGAGAGTTAGTATGACCTAGGGAGGCTTACAGTGCCAACACTGCCCTAAACAGGCTGTGTCTGAGTCATCCAAGGACCAGACAAAAACAAAAGGTAAATGGAGCAGGCCAAGAAAGGTGGAGAGGCTATTCCCTGGCAACTTCAGTTGCAAAGACAGCTTCCAATTTTTATAGCTACAACTATAAAGAGCTTCTCGACCTAGGATTACTATGGGACCTATTAGATTCTTTTAATAAATCTATTTCTTAAATTAGCTGAGTCTCCGCTACTCGCAACCTGGAGAGCACAAAATGCAAGCAGAGGACATTATTCCTGAACCAGAATAAAGCCACACTCTCAGAAGACCATTTGTATACCATTATGCTATGCAGTCATAGCATATAGGAACAACACAGGCAGTTAACATCACTGTGAGAGCTGACTTCTGAATTATCTAAGTTTGTACCTTTAAAATGAGCTTATCACAGGATTTTCCATTTGATTTTCTGGTTTCTTATAAAGAAAGGAGGGAAAAGGTTCACAATGGAAGGCACCTCCCAAAGGATAATAGGTCCTGCTTTTTAACACTAATTCTAGTATTTACTGCCCTGAGTCTATAATTTGCAGAT
The DNA here is from genome assembly GCA_004027295.1 of Dolichotis patagonum. Lineage (NCBI taxonomy): Eukaryota > Metazoa > Chordata > Mammalia > Rodentia > Caviidae > Dolichotis > Dolichotis patagonum. Next base: position 22,229 of record PVJX010021876.1, on the reverse strand, counting down.
GTGTAAAGGCAGATATTAATGTGCTAAATAAGCAGCAAGGAGGCATGCTTAAGGGATCTTCACAATCAGTGTTTTGCAGGATGCACCCGCACTCTTATACGTTTATACAACTCTCTAGTCAAAAATGAAAATATTGTCTCTACTCTTCCACATAAAAGTCTTCTGTAGTCTGTCTCAAGAGATCCACGTATGGGATCAGTTTTGCTTCACTAAGGCTCTGAAGGCTATAAAACCCACAGACACACAGGCCCGTGCACATGCATACAGGGTCATTTGGGCTGGACACCTGTGAGTCTTTGCAGATGAGAAAATCATGGGTAGAGAGGTCATTAAAACCCAGAACCTTTACTCTCACATTAATATTAAAAGAATGGAAAAAATATAGAGAGAGTTAGAAGATGCAGCAATCTTACAGAATTATGGAAGAAGGTAAAAAGCCAGTGCAAAAACACCAACTACTCTAAAAAGAGGGAGTGGTAAGACTTTCCTAAGAGTAAAAGGAAGCCAGTATCAGTTTCTCACTTTCCTTGACAACACTTGGGGGTCTTGAGAAGAAGAGCTGGCGAGGCTGATGCTGCTTCTGAGTGCTTGTGGATGCAGACTCCAGTGCCTTTCAGCTAAGAGACACTCAAGACTTTCAGGCCTCTTGGTCTTGTTCTCTCAGACTTGTTCAGACTTACTCTCTTTCAGTCTTATTTAGAGCTAGAAAGCTTATGTAGAGCTGCTTATGTATTCTGACATTCAGATAATTGAAGGTAGGGCTCACAGGAAATGAAGCAAAGAATTGACTGCCCAACTTTGCTTTAGTCTAAAGGGAGAAAAGGGCCTTGGGGTTTCTTTCTAGATTGCCTGCCCCATTGTGTCCTGGCAGCAACATGATTAAAGGCCAGTTCTCCACTAAGGACTATAACTATACCTATTTGGCTGAAATCCCATTGCAAAATACAGATTTTGAGTATCACAGTTCAGATGTAGGAAGGACTTCAACAATGCTGATATAGATAACAGGATGGAGGCTACTACTGTTGGGTATTGAACATACCAAGGAAGGTGGTGTGTGATGGTCATTAGTGCTAGAGATGGGGAAATACACAAATCCTATGAATTTCAGAGATAAAGATTATTCACAGTACAGTATTCAGTTGCACACCAACCTGTAAATTTGGTATGAGTTCAAGTGTATCAGTGATGTTTTCACTGGAGTATGAAAACAAGTAATTTGTATTATCTCCTTTTCCACATTTTCTAAATTTTCTTCAGTGATCAGTTTCATTATTGCAGTAATATGGTGCTAGCCCTCTTAACTTTCCCAATTGGGAACAAGAGCTGAACGACTAACCAAAATATTGGCTAAAGTAGAATATCATAAACATTACCTTAAAATGCATATTTGAATAAATAGTTTATTATTCTTTTAACCTGGTTATATAAGTCCAACACCTTTTAATATGGATCAGTTTGGGGTTCCAAGATCATCTTCTTTGTTTGTTTGTTTGTTTTTACCATTCAGATTTTCTTTTCATTGAACTACAGAAACACTTATTTTAAAGATCAAATAAATCTGCAAAGCTTCTTAGAAATAGAATCAGCTTTCTGTCCTACTCTCACTCAATTTCCCTCTCTTCAGACATAAGTACTATAATTTCAATTATTTTAGTTGATTTTTCTGGCATTTAGACCCATATCATAAAATATCATATTTATATTTATTAGTGATTCACTCTGTTCATTGTGTGTTGACTTCATAGTACTGAAAATATGAAAATATCTCTGTGTGCAGGTGTGTATGTGCACATGCATATTAGAGGACAAGAATTCCAAGCCCTTTTCTCTAAGCTATACCCCCAGCCCTTTAAAAAACTTTTTTGAGACAGAGAGGTCATCTTTTTTGGATAAACACTAGCACACCAATAAATAGAAATTCCAATTCCTATTTCTTCAAAGTATTATAAATTTACAGACACTTGTGAAATAAACAGTATGGATTGCTTCTAAGATTTTTTACTCTTTGCCAGCCTGTAATCTAATAATTTTTTATTCACAGTAATTCCATTACAGTTTTTTTTGGGGGGTATCGGGGATCAAACTCATGACCTCACACTTGACAGGCAGGTGCTTGCACCACTAAGCCAAATCTCTGGCCCAATTCTATTACATTTTAATAAGAGACTTTCCTTTGTTGAGTCTTCCTAAGTCATTCAACATGGCTTTAATGGAAAAAGTCCCTTTTTTTCAGTTTACATGATATTTAAATAAATTATGTAGATACAACAGGTACTATCATTTAAAACCAACAGTTTTGGCACAAATAAGTGACCCTTAGCAATCATACACCTCACCGGGTAGAAGCAGAAGTATAAAAGCATTTCACAAAATACACCAAGCCAAAAAAATGTAGTGTGCTGTATCAGCATGCATGACTTAAGAAGGGAAGGAAAGGTGGCAAATACATGGATGCTGCTGTACAGTATTTATGCACTTTTTTATACCACTCTGTTTTTCCTTAAGGTAAAAAATGAAACACACACACACACATACACACATTTTATTACACAGGGTCTCATTGTATAGTTCAGGCTGGCCTTTACCTCATTACATAGAACTACATATGTAGTTCAAGGCTGGCCTTGAACCTGTGGTGATCCTCCTGCCTCAGCCTCCTGAGTGCTGGGATTACAAGGTATGTGCCACCACACCTAGCTGAAATGAAAAATATCTGTAAGAGTTGCACAAGGGAACTGGGAGCATATCAGTGCCTCCTCCTTATTCCATGAGTAACCCAGGAGTGTGGGACAGGATGTGCTCATGGATCTGAGTGTGTGGGAGGAAGTGGAATTCTGAGCTGCAGAGGAAGATGAGGAGTGACTGTCATTAGACAGAACTTCACCAGAAATCTAGGCCTTAGTTATGCCAAACAAGAGGTGGGAATAATTATATGAGAGGAGATAGTAAATTTTAACCACAATACACTACTGGGTATTGTTAGATCCCCCATCTGAGAGACAGCACAATCATAATGGCAACGGTTCAAAGCTGTGCCATGATAATGCACACCTCCTTCTTCCTAGAAGCCCCTATGGCTTCTCCCTACCAAAAGTCTGCCAAAGCTCAGGAATGTAAAGGTTTACCCAATCCCCTGCACTCTCACAAAATAAATCAGCTCACACCAGCCACCAGAGCCCTACCCCCATCAAAGCCTATATCAGGCAGAACCTGCCCTTTGTCTGCAGGGAGAGTCGCCACAGCCTTCTCTGTGGTGACTCCCTTTGTGCCCTCCTCACTTATTAAACTCTTGTTACCTACTTGCCTCCTCTCTTTAATATTCTGTGCTGCTCTGGATTGAGTACAAATCACTCAGTCAGGTATAAAGTTTAAAAGGGGAATGGAAGAGAGAAGATAAAGTTGTGAGTGAGTATCAGAAGAGGGAGGAGAAAGGATTTCACCTCATGGTCAAATTGTGAATAAAAGAGACGAAGAAAAACAGGGACGCTATGGTTGGGATCTTAAATGTCCCCTAAAGACCATGTGTCCAAGGCATGATCTCAGTCTGTGATACTATGGGGAGGTGGTAGAACCTTAAGGAGGTAGGGCCCAGTAGAAGAAGTTAGGAGACTGGAGGTATGTCCCTGAAGGGGATTTTGGGACTCCAGCCCTTCCGCTCTTTGTTTCCCAGTTTCCATAAAGTGAGCAGCTTTGCTCTGCCCTAAACTCCTCATGATTTCTATCTCATCACAGTCCCAAAGTGAAAGGACCGCCAAGCAATGATGGAGTTAAATCTCTCAAACTGTGGGTCAAAATAAATTTTTCCCACTTTTAAGGTGTTTATTTCAGGTATTTTGTCATGGCAATGAAAAGCTGACTAATGCAAGGAGTCAAAGAGGTAGGCTGCAGACAAAATCTTCCAGGCTTTTTTTTTTTGCAAATACATACTGAATTATTCTGCATACTCTTCAGCTAGTTTTGGTAACAAACTTCTGTCACTAAGTGTAGTGGTACAAAAGTGTACCAGAGTAATTCTAGATCTTTCGAAATCTACACTCAGGTTAGAGAGAGCAACATAAGAGCAAATCATGACAAGACCAGGTAATAGTATGTCTAAATACAATAGAGTAATGAAGACCTTAGTGGTTATAACATAGCAAACTTCTCTTTGAACTCTTACAAGGCCTCTGACTTACTTCAGCATTGCTTAGTATCTGTTCCATAGAAGTAACAGTTTCACAAAACTCCCAGTTACTTAACAAATTCTAGTGGTTTTTAGTTAAAGACTCCCCCAAAATTAATAAAAGTCTATGTGAAAAAACAAGATGATAAAAATGAGTGTTTTTAAAACTTAACTATGAAGAATTCCAAACATATACCAAAGTACAGAGAACAGTAGAATGAACCTCCATGTGCTGACCAACAGCTTCAACAATTTTCAACATACACCCAATCTTTTTCATTCTCTTCTCTCTGTATAATTTTGAAGCAAATCCCACATATCATTTCATATCATGTGTAAATATTTAAAATATCCTCTCAAAGCTAGAACTCCTTTAAAAAAACAAAACCACACCAATGTCATACTGAACAAAACTATTCCTTAATATCAAATATCTAGTATTCAAATTTTTAATTCTTATGAAGTCCTGAAAGCACCATTTTACAGGTGAAGAAAATGAAGCCCAAAGACATTACATAAAATGTTCAAAGTCACCTAGTGAACCCTCATGTCCATCAACTGATGAATAAACGACATGTCTACACACATGGAATATGTTCCAGTTATGAAGAAGGAATGTAGTGCTGACAAGTGCTATAAAACAGATGGCACTTGAAAACAACACACTAAGTGAAAGAAGTGAGTCACTAAAGACTATCCACTGTACTTGTATTTATATGAAATGTCTAGAATAGGGGAGTATTTACAGAGACAGATTAGTCGTTGCCTAAGGCTAGGGAGAGGGGTAGTAGGGAGTGATTGCTAATAGGTCCAGGAATTCTTTGGGGGAAGAAGAAAATGTTCTAGAATTGGATTGTGGTGATGACTGCACAATTCTGTGAATACGAGAGTTGTACGTGCATTTTAAAGTGGTGAACTGTAGGGAAAAGTGGTGAACTATGAGAATTATGTCTACATAAAGTTGTTTTTAAAGTAAATTAGTGCCATGTATGGCAGTGCATGCCTGTAATCCCAGCACTCAGGAGGCTGAGGCAAGAGGATCACTATGAGCTCAAGACCAACTTGGGCTATATAAGTGAGTTCAAGGCTAGGCTGAACTATATAGTGAGACTCTGCCTCAAAAAACCAAAACAAATAAACAATAAAAAAACCACCCAAAAAAGAAAGAAAAAGAAAAGCAAATTGTCAAAAGGTTTAAAATTTATCAAACTAAGGAATATTTATAGAACATCTGCATGGGCGCTATACTAGGTTCTCTGTGAGTTACACAACAAGTTGAAGACACAAAGCCTAAAGTTAAATAGATTACAATTCAAGAGAAAAGGCACAGATGCAAAATACAGGGTGGGCCTATTGACCTTGTAACTGAAATAGTGTGAATACACATTTTCTGATTAAACGTAAGCAGCTTGGAAATCAGGCTGAGCTAAAACCAACAGGCCTGTGTCCTCATCCCTGGGTTTAGGAATGCACAAGTTAAACACATTGCACAGGTTTGCCTGAGCTATGGTTACTGAACAGAGACAGAGATGGAGACCAGGGAAGAGTTGTGGTTGTGAAAACTTGCAAGGGTAGTGTTTAGAAGAGATATGAGGAGCACAGTAGGAGACTCAGGGGAAAGGGACTCTTTGGGAATCTGAAGCTGCACAGAGTAATCACAACACTGAAAAAAAGATCAAAAGGCACAGGAACCTACTGGATCACTCCCACGCAGGCAGGCTTTCCAGAGATAGCATTTATCCTAAATGAATAATGAGGAAACTGCTGTTCAAATTCAAAATACCTGGGTACCAGGGATTTCTGACTACAAGGCCCAGTTCTGTGCTGAGGCTACAGGTAGTGTCTGTGTAAGCTCACATACCACACAAAGTCTAATACCAGGACTGCACAACAGATGCTTAACTTTGATAAATATGTCAATTCAACCCAATTTTAAACTGAGGAAATTTTCAGGTAACAGTAGTAATCAAAATTTAGAGTCTGCCAGGTGTGGCAGCACACACCTATAATCCCAGCACTCAGGAAGCTGAGGCAGGACTGCTGGGAGTTCAAAACCAGCCAAGGACACAAAGTTGAGTTCATGGCCGGCCTGAACTGCATAGTGAAACCCTGTCTCAAAAAGACAAAAAAAATGCAAAACTTAGATTCTTGCTTAAATGTTTCCTGTTCGAGATACAGCTACAAGCATAGCCCTGATCAACAAAATAGAAATTCACATTTGGAGCATTACAAATTACACACCTTTACCTGAACAGTCTAGAAAGTACATTTCATGATTGGATGAAATGGCTGGACCTCATGTGGCCTGATGAATCAGCAGACAACATAATCCTACAGCCAAGCTGCCTCCAGGAAACCATGATGCCATTTGAGCTGCAGTCAATCACACTGCACTGGACTCCTTACCTTTCACCACATCAGCCACGTGACAAGTTGGATCAATGCTTCCTATATGTTTTGGATGTGCAGGATTAGTGTCACCACCAAACAGAAGTGCTAAACACAAAAGGGAAAAGACAGGATTAAATATAGTAGGCTGGGGTGGTCAAGCAGGGAGATGTAGGAAAATGAGCAACTCTACCAGCCAAAGAAGGAGGAAGGCTGTGCTTTAAGATCTCTTATCATAGCCAGCAGATCCTAAAGCAATGACATGTGCGGGGACTTAAACTTTTCTCCTCCAGCCAGTGTGACAGATGGAGAAACTTGCTTTGATCCTTAGCCAAGTCTACTCACTTTCTCAGAACTGCTCCAGAGATTTGTTCTGATATTTGTCAAATACTCAGAACACATAGTCTATACCTTCCCTCGCAGCATTTCAAATGCCTCTGTTGTGGGGATTATTTTCCATTGTTGTACATACACAAACAATATATTTCAAGTATCTTGAAAGAACATTGAGGTAATTTCACCATATACAAGATTTGAAAAATTAAGCCAAAAAGGGACCTGAAGAAAAAAAATACTCTCAATCCAAATTTTTATAGGTTTATTTTTTGGTGGTGCTGGAGATCAAACCCAGGGCCTCACACACTTGCTAGGCAAGTGCTCTGTCACTGAGCTACACCCCAAGCCCTGCTCTACTTTTTTTTTTTGAAACAGGGTCTTGCCACGTAGTGTAGGCTGGTCTCAAACTTGCTCATGTAGCCCAGGTTGGTCTCAAACTCATGGTGATCCTCCTGCCTCAGCCTCCCAAGTGCTGGGACTATAGGCATGTGTACTTACTTTTAAATCAAGCAAAAACGGGGAATAACTTGAACTCCACAAAAAAATGGCTACACAGTTGTATAACATTGGCTTATCCAAATAAATTAGGAAAATAAAGGTGATCTATCCACTGATTCAATAAGGATAAAAAATTTGGCTACAGACGTGTGAATGTTCTTGCTTAAGAATTATGAGATCAAAGAGACAACACTGAACATGGGCCAAAAACTTTTCTGTGATGAAACTAGTTTTTTAAAATACGTGTTTATCACTCAAGCTGCATCCATTTGCCTACAAATGACTCAAGTTTATCCCACTGTGTGTAAATGCCACATTTTCTTCATCCATTCATCTGCTAATAGACATATAATTTGCATCCAAGATTCAGCTATTATGAATTGTGCTGTAGAAACATGGGCATGCATCTACCACTGTGTTATACGGTCTTTCACTCTTTTGGGAAACTACCTACAAGAGGAATATCTCGGTCAAATAGAATTTCTAGTTTTAATTTTCTGAGAAATCTCCATACAGATTTCCACAGTGGTTGTACTAGTTTGTATCTCCACCCACAAAGTAGAGTTAATAATCAAATTTAGCAATGTAGCAGGATACAAAAATTAACATAGAAATAAAATTTCTGTAGCAAAAAAATATAGCTCAGTGAATTAACAGGAAAGCAAGAGGAAAACTTGCAGGAAATCACTCTGGTTACCTTTTCAAAACTGGAACAATAAAAACCAACTTACTATGCTGGTTAATAAGCATGCGAAAGGAGATGCGATTGGTGTAAAATCGATCCAGAAAATATTGAATGTTACTGCTAATTAAAGGGTCAAATCCAAACTTCTCCTTGTATTCAATTACTCCTTGTGCCATTGTAGGAACCACATCATTGTGTCTATTTCTAACGTTAATCAGAACTCGTAGAAAGCTGCATGGGAAGGAAACAAAACATGATCAGTCTTTGTGTCTCGTGGGCTGACGCTCACACTTCCCAGCTCTGTTCCCAGGCTGGTTATCTGCTCACAGTTTTGTAGATTTTCATTATGTGCTAAATGGAAGTACCCCCAAGAAACTAAAGTATTACCTGAATTTTTGCTTAAAACTTTCTATAGAAATTCTTCTTTTAAATATGCATAAAGTAAAAAGTCCTAGTAAAGAGAAAGTGCTCAAACACTTTGCAGGAATCCACTGACTTTTTGGGTAAGTGATTATATATAATATAGGTTTTATAAATACTACTGAAAAAATTAAGAATATATCAGTATTTCTTCTGATAACATGAGGACAATCCCCCCCCAAAAATACCGCCAAGGATTTAATAATGGAGCTTTAAAACAACAGCTCCCATGAGTAAATGAAGAATGCCAAACTTTTAAAGGAACCTTTTGAAGTCAATTTCTTATAGCAATAAAAAGTAATGACAGCTAGGCATGGTGGCACATGTTTGTAATCCCAGTACTCAGGAGGCTGAGGCAGGAGGCTCACTGTGAGTTTGAGGCCAGCCTGGGCTACAAAGTGAGTTCAATGCTGGCCTGAACTGCACAGTAAAGAGACAAAAAAAAAGTAATGATGAAATGTAGATAAAACAAAAGCAATTAAAATAAGTTTATTTGGTAGGCACCATGGTACATGCCTATAGCCCCAGCTACTCAGGAGGTGGAAGGATCACGTGATCCCAGGAGTTCAAAACCAGCTTGGGGATAGGGAGACCCAGTCTCATAAAGCAAATAAAAATACTTATTCAAGGATTCTGGCAGTATTGTGAAGATATATAGGAAAAATATATTAAAAATCATAACTAAGACTAGAAAGATAAATCAACCAGTGGAACCAAAAATAAAAAAGTTCAGCTCAAGAATGAGCATGAGTGTAAAAATTTAGCATACTGAGTAAGTGACACTGCAAATCAGTAGGAAAATAATCAAATTAATTGGGACAGCAGGCTAACATTTAAAGTCACATCCCAATTTCAAGCGTTAAGGCAAAAAAAAAAGTGGATTTAAAAAGTAGAAGGCTGAAATCATAGAGTGATAAAAGAAAATCAAGTGGGTAAGAGTATAACTGGAGTAAAGAAGACTGTTTTAGTTTAATTCAAAAGGCAGAAACAAATGATATGAAGAAACAAATGGCATGACCATGTGGAATTTCAGTAATTCTATACAAACGTATACTATTAATAAAAAACAGCAAAACTGGAAACATATAGTGCAAAAGTTATTATACTTAATGAAGGAAAAGAGAAGCACCCTATCACAACACTAGGTAAAGGGTATCAATGAAAAATTTACCAAAAAGTAAAACCACAAATGTCAATAACTTTATCCTCATAAAAAAGAAAGTTAAAAAATAAATGTGACACTATTCTCTATTTACCAGAGAATAACCAGTGTCAGTAGAGTAAGAAGCTTAACTAACACATTTCTAAGGGCAATTTAACAACATATATTAAAGCTTAAATAAAATAATTCCACTTCCAGGATTGATTCTAGCAAAATAACCAAAGTGAACAGTTGTTTTTAAAACCTGCTGTCTAGAGCACTCTTTGTAGTAGTAAGGAAACTATAAACCAGGCTAAAATCTAACAGACTACTAACATGAGTAGTCATACCCCACATCAGTGTTTCTGTCAATGACAAATCCCATATGCACTGGTAGTGTCATAAAGTTATACAGCTCAGGAACACTGTAGCCATCTTAGTTTGTGCAAATACACTTTATGACAGTAGTGGCGAACCAATGGCACACATTATTTATTTTTCTTTTAAGATAAAGGATGTTAGTGTATGAGAAATTTTTTTTCTAAACTAAGACCTCGGTATTCAGGTTTAATTGCAGTGCCGGCACTTTGCTGTAAGTGGGTTTTGAGTTCCAGTTTGGGTGCTTATCTCTGACAGGTTCACCATCACACAAAAATGAAGACCAGGAATGGTGATGCATGCCTGTAATCCCAGCACTCTGGGAGGCTGAGACAGGTGGATCAACAGTTTGAAGCCAGCCTGGGAATCTCACAGCCTTAGGGAGACTCTTCCAAAATAAAAAAATAAAAAGTCCTGGGGCTATAGCTCAGTGTGAAGGCCCTGGGTTCCATCTCTAGTATTGTGGAAAGGAAATGGAAAATGAAAGAGAATGAAAAAGGGGAAGAAAACGGGAAAGGAGAGGCAAGGAGAGATGAGAGTAGAGAAGGGGAGAAAAGGGGAGAGGAGGGGTGAGGAGGGAAGGGGAGGGGAGAGAAGGGGAGGGGAAAGTAGGGAAAGGGAGAGAAGGGGAGGGGTGGTGGGGAGGAGAAAGGAAGGAATCATCTATCTATCAAAGCATTTGTCTGAATGTATCCCTATCACTGCATGATACATTATGAAACTAATAATAATAGTGCAACTCTATGATATAGACTCTTATTTTTATAAAAATCTTTGTATATATAAATATATGCATGCTTAGGAAAAAGCATAGACAGAGGGAGAAAATGTTAACAGTGGCTGTCCCTTGCTACTGAAAAATTGGGAGAAGTTTCATTTTTACTTATCTGAAGTCTTATATTTCTCAATGATGAACTATTTTTGTAACACATATACACATAGAATGACAGCAAAGATGAATAATTGGCTCAGAAATTAGAAGGGTATGATTATTCAAAAGAAATTTTACAGTGGACGATTTGCCATTATGTGATACTCTACAACATTTATATAAGTTAAACAGCCCTGAAATAAAATGACCAACTGTAGTAGAGAAGTCTCTCAATTTATCTGAAGGGAGGAGGCTTACCTTAGTGGTTCAATTCCCACGAAACTTTCCCAATTTTCCAGGCTCTTCTGAACTCTATCACTGTGATCACACTTGTCCTCTCTGCTACTTTCACTTCACTAAGACGAGTCCCTGACTGACAATGTCATATAACCTCTCATTAAACAGAAGAGGCCACCACCATGACACTCTCTAACCTTACATTCCCCACTCCACCAGGAGCAGCAGGTTTTTCAAATCCCACTGCTCCTAAGCAAGCTGGTGAATTGGGCAAGTTACGGAACTTCCCTGAGTAACAGCTGTGATCATGAAGACCTAGCACACACTGGATTCTGGGATGGCTGCTTACAAAGCAGGTTTATGTTCACAAATTACATCCAAGGATAATCTCCAGAAATCAAGACAGGATTCCAGAAAAAATGTGAAGAAACTTAATATCATGTACTTCTACAAATCTATGACCTCAAATTTGAAGTTAGGGAGGCCAGCCCTCATTTGGAGGATTTCAGCCAAACAAAATGTCATCACCTAATGACTTTTGAAAAACCAAAGCTTCTAAATTCAATTTATTTAATACTGACACCATTAACAACAGCACTGGTTTGTATCAAGGAAACTACTGCATTTGGGGCTCTAATCTAATGCTTGCTCTTTCTACATTTCATGGACTTGTTAGACAAAACACTTGGCAAAGTATAAAGCAGATCAGGATCTTTTCCCCTTTGCATCTTAATTTATGAACCTGGCTAATTACTCATGAGTCAAACCTGCGGTTATGCTGGTACAGTACGTGGCAAAGAACCCAGTGTCCAGGGGAAAGGAACTGGGTCTGCTATGTCCTACATCTGTTCAGAATAGTCACAGTCTTAAGCAAGTCATTTCACAATTTGGAACTCAGTTTCCTTATCTGTGAGTTCAGAGTGCTGGGTTAAATACTACCCAAGGTTGCCTTGGGTAGTACAATGTGCTGTTTCCCTAGAACTTTATATGGAAAACCTATCTGCCAGGTGTCTGTTCCTTAGCGATATGGATTAGGTTCATACTTAGAAATTTCTTAGCACAACAGGCCTGCTATGTGTATTCGCTCATGTCTATATGAAATGGGAAGAAATTAACATGAAGGAAACAATTTTCCTTAGAGAAAAAACCCACACAGCTAGGGTTAGTATTTCTTAGCTAAGTAAAAATGAAAAACAAATACTTTCCATCAGCTTGAGAATTTAGCAGACTTTGTGCATAATGGCAACAACAGAATTCAGGTTGTTATATTAAAAGCACATTCTTTTATGCTTCACCAAAATAAAAGCATTACAGTTTTTCTGTGCTCAAATGTAATACCACATTGAAAAAATTTTTTAAATTGCAAAAGATGGAATAGATAACTCCTGCATATGTGGAGGCCACTGCATTCTTAAACCTACCACTAGATGGAACATTTACTGCAATGTTAAGAGTTAGTACCCAGTTCACCTTGACTAAATGTATTAAGAACCGGGTCATCAGCTGTTTTGAAGAAAATGAGAGACACTATGACAGCCATTCTTGGCTTCCCTATTGTCTGGTCTTGAAGACCTGAAATGCCTTTCTCGTCCTGCTCAGATCAATTCCATACTATGTTGTTTTATGTGAATTCCCTGTATGTGACAATATGGACAACTATTTGGAAAAAAACAAGAGTCAATACGATAGAGAGTGAATATCTCTGATTGTCTAGCTTTGAAATTTATGTCTCTTACATTGCTTTCTTGTGATCCACTTTGTTCTGTTTTGTTGTGTTTAATTTTACCCTTTTGATATAATTGCATGTATATTTGAGTGGGTAAGATGGATGACCATATTGCTGTTTTTGTCAGATTGTAGAGCAGAACTGTTAACAGTCTCACTGTTTGAATGTCTACTTGCTATGTTTTAACTTTGTAATTTGAACAACTATTTCCAAGAAGTCAGTATGTAATTTGTCTAGTAATAATATCTTAGTTTTTTTGTTGTTGTTCTTTTCCTTTTTTCCTTGGAATTCTATATTGTTGCTACCCTTTATTCTGTTTTTTTTCCTCTTTAAATAAAATTTAAAAAAAAAAGGAACCGGGTTATGAAACAGCAATGTGAAGTAGCACTATTCCTTGTGTACTATGTTAAATTCTTAACTCAAAAATTTTAAAATTGCAATGTTGAGTCATTTTCTAGGGAAAGCAATGCTTTTGTCCAAATTGTGTTTCCTTAATAATGTGAGTTTCATTTATCAAAACCATTTTTTACCTAGTTATTTTTATGTTCAGGTAAATGGTAGCATACTTACTTATCTAACACCTTTGGATCATCAGGGCTCTTATTTTCATATTCTAAAAGTTCAAGAAAACTTTGCATATACCTAAAAAATAAGAGTTACTGTTAGTTGCCTACCCAGCATTCATTTGTCTTTTCCCAAGTTTTCCCTCAGATTTCATCTGGTCCCAACGTATAAGTCAATGATTCAGGAGAAGCTGTTGCCTCCATGGCACATGGGGGCCCCATTTTTCTCTTGTCATAAATTATTAATTAGTCCAGTAGTCCAGGTCTAAGCCTATCACTGCATGTATTTCTCTAAAACAGGGATTGGTATATATCTCAATTCATGCTAGTCAAAGGAGAGACTTGCTGGAGGCCTATGGGAAAGAAATCTACTTGCTCTGCTTTTGCACAATATGCTTTGCAGATGTGAAGTACAGAACTGCTGCAGCTATTCTGCCACCAAGAGGTAATTAAGCCTGAAAATGAAGCCAATACCATCAAAAGCAGGCCTTTGATAGCCTCATGAATCTCTGATTCAAACTAACACCAAAAGCTCATCCCTACAGCTGGACCTTCTAGTTACAAAAGCCAGGTTCAGCTGTCTCTGCTGCCATTACAAACACATCTTAACTAATATTCCAAGTTTATGGTTTGACTATCAAAAATGTATCTATAAATTTCAAGAAGCACATGAATGACACTGGAAACAAGAAAGAAGATACTGTCTCAGACTGAAATTAATTTCATCAATACAAAATGGAGGAAGGTATTTTAGGCCCTCAAACAGCTTCTGGATTAAGAATTTCTCTACATCTCAATAAGAACCTGTACAAGAAAAATGCTTACAACATTAAGATCTGGAGAACACAGAAAAATATCAGTTACATCCAGTCAGATTCTGCTAGATTCAGTGCAGCCTCAGATATTTCAATTAGAAGTGTGTGATTTCTACTTTGGAGCTTAGCATATTCTGAAAGAATTATGCCTTAATTCTAAGCATTTCCAACAATTAATCACCACTAATCCTACTACAGAGAATGAAGACACTCACGTGACCTAAAATGACCATTACACATAGAAATCCCTAAACAGCAATGACTTGATTCATTGACTCACAAGAGATTTGAGACAATGCATTTGATACACTCATACTCTGGTATAGTTTTTTAAAGTTTCTAGGCACTTCTGGGCATGGTGGCACATGTTCATACTCCCAGCACTCAGGAGGCTGAAGCAGGAGGACTGCCACAAGTTTGAGGCTAGCCTGGGCTACATAGTGAGTTCAAGTCTAGCCTGAACTACATGACAAGACCCTGTCTCAAAAAAAAAAGTTCCTGGGCACTGAAGGTTATGGGCTAGGTACTGTTGAAGTCGTCAGGTCAAAATATCCTGAGAGGTCAAGTCAGCCAGTCCCAGAGATGCTCTCTGTACTGCCTCATGCAAGCAAGGCCTGCTGTTCTCCCCAAAGGGACCAGTTATATAAAGAAAAAAGGCAAAAATGGAGAGGAGCCCAAAACTACCCTGAGATTCCTAGCCTGAAAATCAAGACAGCAAGAAGAATACCCTATGACTGAGGGGACCATCTCATATATAAAATTCACTTTTAACACTGCAGGGATAGTACATTAAGTATTACCCCTTAACAATATATAAGAGTTGGTGTTAGCTCAGGGCTGGGGATTTAGCTCAGTGGCATAAGTGCCTGCTTGGCAAACACAAGGTCGTGAGTTTGATCCCTGGTACCACCAAAAAAAAAAAAAAAGAGTTGGTGTTTCTCAGATCAGTTGAAACCTCCAAGAGGTTGAAAACAAAAGAAAATGGCAAAAACATAACAATACTTGATCGTGAACTGGATTCCTAAATTAGGAAGGGAAACTGCTTTAAAAAGAAGGAACATTATTAAAACAATAAGTGAAATGATTACAAACTCTATACATTAGGAAATATTATTGTACCAATGTTAAACTTCCTGAACATTATGAGTACAGTGGTTAATAACAAGAGTGGCATCTGTGTGAGGTTGAACAGGTACTGGCAGATGCCCTTATAGAAACACTTTTTGGAGTGTGGCCTAGCACTAAATTCTGGGTATCCTCCAACTGCCACCCCTGTGGGCTGTTGAAGGTGGTTCTGCTTAATGCTATATAATTTCTCAAAGTAAAAAGTTTACTTCTATAAAAAATACTTTTTATATAAGGTTGTAGTGGCCTCTGCAAGTTTGCAGTTCTGGCAGACTTTTGTGGTAGTTATACAAGTGACTCCATTTTGATTCTGACAACTTTCACAACTCTGTCACACAGTTATGTGTGTGTATCACACATATACCAACACTTATATACATAATACACACACAGAGAGAACATGAATTATAAATGACAATGATAAAACTAACATGACCAAAAGTTAATTGGTAAATCTGAGTGAAGATATATGGGAGTTTTTCTATTACTCTTGTATTCAATTAATCTCTGTCTGTCTGTCTGTCTGTCTCTCACTCTCTCTCTCTGTACTAGAAATTGAACCCAGACTCAAGGCCTTCATACTGAGCTACATCACCAGTCTTGTTTTATTTTTAATTTTGAGACAAGGTCTTGCTAAGTTGCCCAGGCTAGGATCGAACTTTTTCAATCTTCCTGCCTCAGCCTTCAGAGTACTGAGATTAGACGTGCACCACCACACCTAGCTGCAACCAGTCTCTTAAACAGAAAATTATATGCATAGGTTTGGAATATTTATGGAAGAATTATAAAGAAACAAACAGCAAAATAGGAGGAAAATATTCAAATGGGGAGAGGAACAAGGAAGAGGGAAAAGAAGGAAAGAAAAAAAGAATAGAAGAAAGAAAATGGAAACAAGTCTTTTATAAATAAGGAAGGGAAGAGGAGTTGAACAGAGGAAGGGCATTGGTGCAAAAAGAAGAATCCCTACAAATGCCCTACAAAATACCCTAGAATAAGGTGATTCTGAAAGCTTCTAGATTGTAGAAGGTGCTGCATTTGGAGAGGGAACAAAACTACATACATCACCCACACCCTATGAATTTCTGCCATTTGGCTATTCCTGAGTTGCATCTGTTACCATAAACCTATAAACAAGCAAAGTACTTTCCTGAGTTCTGTGAGCCATTCTAGAAAATTATGAAGCCTGACCAGAGAGGGTTGTGGAAACTCAGTTTACAGCCATTCAGCCATAAACACAGATGGCTCAGGACTTGGTGGTTGCCACCTGAATGGGAGTTGGTCTTGAGAGACTGGGGCCTAAAGCCATAGGTCCTGTGCTAACTTCAGGTACTTAGCATAAGGACTGAATTGAGCTGCTAAATACCCAGTTGGTGTCTAGAAAATCAGAAGACTGGTGGCTGGTGTTAGAAAACACTGCAGAATCAGCAATTTACTCTAAAGCTCCTGAAGTAGCTACTACATGATAATAGAAAATGTCATCACCAGGTCAGGAGACTTGATCATGCTTACCTAGAATCCTTACCACTGTGGTACTTAGCAGTCATTTAAACTTTCTACTGGAAAATGTCTAATGGCCCTGAAGCAATAAAGAATTCTCATGCAAAGTAAGGAAATGGGACAATGAGGAGGAGGGGAGAGGAGGGGAAAGGAGAGGAATGGGAGGATGGATACAATCAAGTAGGCTATATGCATGTATGACAAGGCCACAGTGAAACCCAACAGTCTGTACAGTTAATATGCACTAATTTAAAAAGAACAAATGAGAAAAGACCAGTCTATGGAAGAAAGCTTTAAAATCTAAAAGAAAAAGAAGTTTCAAGCAAACAAGTACTTGCTGCCTCTTGTCAAACAAGCTAAGAATTCAGAGCACAATATAGCTAACTATGATGTCACTGTCTCTTGGACCTTTCCTGCATTGTAAGGTGCAGGGCCCTTAGAATGCAAGTGCAGAGTCTTCGCTGCTTTTCTAGGACAGAGATTGGACACTGCACCTCTAAGACTATCTAATAAAGTGCATCTTGGATGATCCATTTGTCCCTGAGAAATCGCGACATTATTGAGGAAGGGTCATCCAGTCTCTTTCAGTAACTTGGCCTCCACAAACCCTTTTAATGCAAGCTGATTAGCAGTTTCATACTCCTTATAATTGTCCACAGTGCTCTGCTCCCAAGGTGCTCCCCCTGTGACGCACACAGTCAATTACACCCACCCATCAAGGGCCAGTGCAAGACCACAGCCAGCACCTTTTGTCCCTCCATTGTGTTCCTGCAGCACTGTGTCTGGCCTCCTCAACTACTCCAGCTTTCTCCAAGGACTTCAACCTTGCTATTATAATACAAAGAAAACGTGCAACTGTTCCTCAAATACATGCAAATACTTTCTAAAAACACATCACCCACTCTTACATCCTAGTGTTTACTGATCTTCCCTTGCTTACCTAGTGGGGTGTTACAACAGAAATTCAACTTCCTCAATTACCTGCATCTGCTACAACGGGTTTACCTTTAAGTCAGACCCTGTTAAGATATTTCACTTATCATAAGACAGGTGAAGCACAGTGAGGAGCAGATATTTTTCTAATCTGAGGTTCCCCTTCAAATGACTTGCACTTTTCTATGAGAGATACTGCCTTTATGGAATTTCTTTAACAGGAAAACAAAAGGAGTAAGGCTGAGAATTGATAACTATCTCTACAACCATAAACACAAAATCTGAAGTCAAGAAAGTATCTATGATGATTTAGAAATATTTTTTAAAGTAAGTTTTTAAAAAATCTGTTAATGGCATGGAAAAACCCAGCTATCCCCAGTGACTCATCCCTAGGCAGGCAGTATGTGTGTGCACTTGTGTGGAGAATAGTTCCAAGGCCAAATGTTCAGAGTATTGTGGGAAGAGTCAGTTCAAGCCACTTTACTTACCAACTCTGAACCAACCCCACCGAAGGGCGGTTCAGTAAATTGTCAGGCAGAAGATTGACTTCTCTCATTGTGTTAGCCAGTCGCACGGGCAGTTCCTTTCGTAGAAACATGTATGAAGTTTTCTCACATGCATTATCTCTCCCTATTAAGAGATGAAAAATGTTCCATGATTCTCAAATCTAACAAGTAGAGAAATAAAGTGCTTTCATGGTAACACAGCTATTAACTGGTTGGGAAGAGGAAATTAAATAATCCTGTGGTCTCTAGTTAAATTTTTATCCTCTCTAATAGCAAGTTTAAGAATACAACTTAATTATAAGAGAAAAAGAGCATTTATCCCAAGAGGCAATCTTGAAAGCATTTTTTTCTTAACACAAATATATTCCTGGTGTTACCAGTGGCAGTATAAAAGTGACCTGGGAGACAATCTGAATGTTTTCAAATAAACACTGTAGGAAAACTGCCAAGTACAAAAGTAGTAGCCCATATAAATCTACGGCTGTTTACAGGGAGTTCCAGGAGGCAGTAGATCCATTCATTCCACAAACATTCACCTACTGTGTGCCAACTGTTTCTTAAGATTTTCTTCAATTCTGTTTCTTCAGAAACCATAACTCTGCCACTGTGGGACACAGCCACAGACTTGGGAGGCTGTGTGGCTTCGGATGAGGGGCTCTGACTGAGCTGCAGGGGTCACTGATGCCAAAGAAACCAGCCCATGATACCCTCACAGGTGGAGTGATCTATTATGGCTTATCTGTGAGGGGACGACAGTGTTGATGAGAAAGTAAAACATACCAGGCACAAAAAGAAAGCCCCATACGATCTCAGTCACACATAAAATCTAAAAAAAGTGATCTCACAGGAGTTGAGAGTCAAATGGTGATTACCACAGATGGGAGACAGTAGGAGGAGGAGGCAATGGGGTGAGGTGGATCAATGGGTTCTAAGTTACAGTTGGAGAGGAGAAAGTAGTTCTTCTGTGCTACTGCATGCTAGAGTGACCACAGCTAACAGCAACTGTAGTGAATTGAAAACTGGTGGTCAATTTGTAATAGTAAGTGAACTGAATCAGCGTGGTGCTGAGCATGGATGGCTCATCTGAGAGCTGTTACCAGAATAAAAAGAAGACCTGGAGAGGAAAAAGAAGCGTTGTGGGTTTTCCTAATTGTTGTTGTTTGTAGCTGTTGGTTCTCCTACAACTGTTAGTTCTTCCAGAGGACCCTGTCACACTGGCTTCCCTGATACAAACTCAGCTGTTATCATCAGAGGAGCTTGGAACTTGTTGTTGCTGTGAATGGCTGCAGTTCACTTTGGGGGAGCTCTGGTCCTTACTTTGAGCATCATTTCCTGGCTCCGGAGGGGACAATGTGTGCTGTTCAATCTCCAAGAGAAGCTTGTCATGCTGGCTTCCTGATATGAACTCTGCTGTTCTCACTGTTGGAGGAGCTCGGGACCTCATCATCGCTTAGGATGGCTAAGGTACTTTTGGGGGGAGTGCTGGTTCTTATTTTGAGCATCACTTCTTGGCTCCAGTGCAGAACTCTCAACCTACTGGCACAGATCCTTCATCTCGCTGGTATAGACTTTTTTGCTCCCACAGCTGACCTTTAGGTCTTTCCAGCACAGACCCATGAAAAACTTGCATGAATCACTGTCAAGGGCTGTAAGCTTCCAGCTGGACTCATGCAGGTTACTGCCATGGGATCCAGGCCCTCAGCTGGATTTTCTAGAGCTTTAGTGTGTGGACAGATTTTCTGTACTTTCTTAGAATTTGACTCTGGGTGACTATCATAAAATAATACTATAAATCATGTGTCCTGTATGTAATTGTTTGCCTTGCTGAATGTAACAGCAATGCACTATGTATTTGAGAGCACGGAATCCTAACCCCTAGATGACCAGAGCCCATTTGTACCATATCAGCTTTTTTTGAAAAAGCTGAAAGGACTTTGAATGTTTTCACCATAAAGAAATGATGGAAAGATGACGATGTGTGCCCTGATTCACACATTAGACAACATACATGTGCATCAAAATACTACGTGATGCTCAATTTTTATGTTTTTGTTTATCTTAAAAATAAAAGGTCAGAGGTTCTTCTAGAGATTGCTCTGAGCTGGTTGTGCATAAAATGTACGCCAACAGGACACAACAAGAGAAAGGCAACTGAAAAAAGAAACTCAGGCCTCCTGTCCTGCTGCCATGTGGCCAGAATAGTTCTAAAACTGGTCTTGCATCTGCCTTCAACTTTCCGTAAACTGATAATGGCTAGAGGGTGGAGGACATGATAAAAAGAGATGAACTTTGGAGACAGAAATAGCCTTCAGCCACAACTTCTCTAATTTGGGTTCATGAAACCTTTGGCAAGCTTCTTCACTCCTCTGAATCTCAGCCACCTTAATCTGTTTTATGGGGCTCAAACTGTCTAAATGTGTTAACAAATTCAAAGCCTGACATGGAGCAAGTGGTCCATAAACACTAGTCCTGTTCTCTGTGATACTCCCTTGTACTGGCTAGGCCCTCCTGAAGCCCCATGCTCCCTGGAAGTTGTTTTGAAATGGTCAGCATCAGTAAAACTCATCCATCACTTTTCTTCTCCAAACTCTTCTTCTTCCCTATATGATAAAAGGCAGAAAATGAGAGATTTGGAAACCCAACTTTCTAACAATTAATTCAGTCAGTTTCTTCCTTTTCTTGCTCCACCAAATAAGACTTGAAATACATAAACCCACTTTTGAAGTCATCTGCAGAATCTTTTTCTCACTGACCCTGAACTCCTCCTCCGGTTTTAAAAAAGTTAGAATAAAACATTACAGTCTTAATCCATCCCTCATTCTAAGTGAGTACAGTGAAGACCTTCAGTAGGTTAATCTTTAATTCATAATTCTTTCACTTTTCCTCATCCCTTTGACTATGATGAGTACTTTAATCCTCAAATGCCCATTCCAAGTAAGGAAGAAAGGGGTGTATTAGCCCAGAAATGACCATCAATATCTACTCTCTCTATATAATTTTAGGTAATTCAAGTTCTATATATTATTCTTTAAAGTTCTGGATAAATATTTTAGTTTTAAACAGAGTAAAATGCTGATATTTGTCATAGTGAGTATCATTCTATAACGAAGGACCTATTTATCTAAGTTAAATATAAATCTAGATTGTTACATGCCAAGAGAAAAGATTTGCATCCAGGTTAAATAGAAAGGAATGGAATGACAGAGTCTTTTCTTTGAATTTGAGTCAAGCTCCTCTAAGTCCTATGTTTGAGTAGGCCCTGACCTTGGGCTCTGTGTCGGCTTGCTTAGGTGAGTTTTTCCAAGAATGTTGCAAATATCCCTTATTCTTGGTACTGAATCACCCTTGATATCTGACCAAATTCCTTGTCCCCTACCCTGGCAATCTAATCACCCTGACCTGCCTTCAGTAAGAATCTAGTTCAATTGTTCTAGCAGGAATCACCCCAGCCTTGACTCCTCTTAGTAATTTTCCACCCAGTGACCCCCACACTCTGCTCCTTAGTTACAAATCTCAACTTGCCCCTGCTGCATGCAAAGTTCAGCCTGACCTCTCTCCTCTACTGCAAAACTCCACTGTAGCACCCATATATATTTAAAGTTTCCTTCACCATCTTTATTTTTTTTTATTTAAAAGAGAATAAAACAAAAGGGGGTAGTACAGACCAGATCAGAAGAGGACAACATAGGCAACACAGTACTTTACATTAAGTCAACTGGACATCAACATTATCTAACGCCATATCGCTAACTCTGCTATAGTTGAGCATAGTTTCAATTACAATAATATCAAACATAACACAATAGTATAAAGCCATGCATTTAGTGAAAGAATTCCAGGGCTTTCTGAACCGAATAACAGAAAATGGTCAATGAGTATTATAATATCTCATTTTTGATAAAAAAGAAAAAAATTTGTTTGAACTATCACAGATATTCAAATTCC